>JAGGCT020000769.1:0-12500 GCA_017654935.2 Phymorhynchus buccinoides | reverse complement strand
TGTGCACGCAACATTCGAAGGCGCCCTAGGTCCCTCCGTTCAAACGTTATCGTGCTAACACAGTCAGATAGCCACAAGGGTACACAGACTGCTCTGAAAACACTAACCACCATCTTTCGCCACGCGGCTGGTTAAAATCATAACTAGACAAAATAGCTAACCGGCTTCCCACTGACCTGCAGTTGGTGGCAGTTGTCTCTGACGTGGGAGATGTTGGAGAAGAGCATGATGTTCTCGGCCTCCATCTGCACGAAGGTGTTGATGATGATGTTGACGTCAGGCTCCTTGAGGTCCTTCTGGATCTTCCTCACTAGCTCCTGCAGGGCCAGGGTATCTCGCTCCGCGTCCGTCAGCTGACGCCGGCTCTCCTTCCGCCGCTCGCGCATCAGGTCCGGACGGAACTGTGCCAATGGATCCATGGGTGTGGGATTGGTTTGGTGTTTTTTTTAGTAATAAAGGAAGATAATGCAGTTACGAAGTTATTAATGATTGTTTGTACGAAACACACACGCATGCACGCGCACGCGCGGGCACACATACACACACGCGCGCACGCGCTCGCGCGCACACGCACACATGCGCAAACGCACGCATGTACACATTTATACACGAAGGCACGCACTCCACACGCGCGCGCGCACACATACACACACACGCACATGCACACGCGCACGCACACGCACATATATATATATGTGTGTATATATATATGCCGTGATTTTATTCTTTTTGTATATATATATATATATATATATATATATATATATATATATATATATATATATATATATAAGGCACTGTCCCTCCCCCATTGGGAGAAAAAGTAAATCAGCACAATTTTTTTTATTTTTTTTTTAACACGGAACATTACTCAAAGTTAACGTTAACTGGTTTTGTTTCTGAGGTTCACAAATAAAGACATTGGACACAGAAAAGTTTTATCAAAGCAAACTATATATATATATATTTGCAATTTATAGTATTTCACTTTGTGTTGACTCCAAATCTGTTCTTCATAGTTTACAAAACACGAATGCAAACACCAGAACAGATTTAATTTTTGATGTAAAATATCTAATACATTCTATTATGTTTAAAGGAATTAATGTAGAATGTTGCTGGATTCCATCGCACTGTGGTATCGTTGGGAATTAACTAGCTGATAAATTAGCGAAAGAAGGTGCTAGTAGAAAATCTTCAGATTGTTCAATAAAACTAGAAAAATCCGAAATAAATTCAATGTTAGAAAATAGTATATATAATGAAAAGCTTCCTTCAAAATCTAAGATATTATGTTCAAGATCTTTATCTAGCCTTATCTACAAAATTCGATTAAACTCGTGGAGGACACAATTTTCTAAAGATGTAGAATGCACTTGTGGTCACCCAATATCAGTTCAACACATTCTTTTAGAATGTCCATTATTATCATTGTTATACACATTATCTGGGATACAAGTTGCACAAATTGGAACTTTAAAAGATGTAGTTTACAGTCATGAAATGATCAAAATTGCTACAGTCTTATCCAGCTCTGGAATTGCAAGAATGCTATAGTTCTTGGGTTAATTAACTTTAATTTTGTTTTCTTTGTCCCTTTTTTTTTTACTATTAATTTGTTGGGTCCCCCCGCCTCCTATAACAGACATGAAATCACATGCATAGTTACACTTACTCATACACACGCACACATATTCACATACACACACACGCACACACATATACACACACGCGCACACAAGCATACACACTAAAATGTTTGTGTTTTTTTAAAGTCTAATATCACCATTGTGTGAACAGACTTTAAATTAATTCAATCAACACACATTTACAAATTTACATACAGATTCCTTAATGCTTTCAGTGCTCCCAATCGTCCCGCAAAACAAGGGGTCCCAGGGACTCCTTCACTTACAGAATAGCGGGTCCTAGAGGCGGGATAGAGGGTCCCAGCGGCATTGTGAATGCTAAAAAGATTTTTTCTAGTGCATCCCTGGGACCCCCTGCACATTCTTTTAGAGGTTCCCTTAGAATGTTATTGCTTCATAGACCCCAAAATGGGGGTCCCTGGGAGCCCTGGTTTTTCTCACAGAAGATGGCCTGTAACCCGTACCTTGTTCTTGGTTATCATGAAGTCCTCCATCTTGCAGAGCACGTCGATCTTGAACTGCAGGTTCTGCATGTCGTTGTTGTGGCCCGTCAGGTTCCGGGACATGTGCTCCTGCAGCTTCTCGATATTGCGCGTGTTCAGGTCCCGCTGATCGTAGGTCACCTTCGCCTGCTCGGTGTGTTCTGCCCACAGAAAAAACCACCCCAAAAAACAGTCACACACACACACACACACACACACACACACACACACACACACACACACACACACACACACACACACACACAGGTATGGATGCAACTGGATCAAATCCAAAAACAGGCAAGGCAGGAGTCCAGGGGGGGCAACGCCCCCTTAAAGCTGAAGAAAAAGAAAAATCAAACTCAATTTGAAACTTATTCCACGCTTGTAAAGTGAGAATTCAACACTTTTTTTCCCTTGAACTTTGAATCACATTTTTGGGTTTTCAAATTTTCAAAAGCAGGCGCCGCCTCGCAAGGTTGCATCCATGTACAGGTGATGACAGGACCCAGAGATCGTCTCCACGCACCAGCCACACCTGTCCTACCAACCACGAGACGGGCCAACGTCAGCTCTTGGGGGAAGACGGGGTAAAAAGCGCATGGGCGGGTAAGAAGCCCACCCCAATTATCTCATGAAATGAAGCAAATTTCAGTCTCATTTTGCCCATGAGACGAGCGTTAATGTCTAGCATTCGTCTCATGGGCAAATTTGACTGAAATTTGCTTCATTTCATGAGATAATTGGGGTGGGCTTCTTACCCGCCCATGCGCTTTTTACCCCGTCTTCCCCTAAGCACGAGTTGTGTTATTACGAGGGTGTCTGTCACGTTGTGCAGCGCTTCATCAGCAAGGCCAAAACAGCGCTTCTCTACTCAAACGGGTTTCTTGTCACTGGTTGACGTTAGACTTAAAGAGGCACCTACCCTGACGGGTGTGTTTTTGTAAAAAAAAACACGTCGAGATCACCAGGAAAACACTCTTTACAGAGATTGCAACACTCACTTTGCTCTGGTTTCCTAGAAATCAAACCGTCAAATCGGCGATTCCTCCTGTGCGGAGGTGCTGGAAGTCAAATTATTTCACCCGAAGAGAAGACGTGTGCTGTCTCTTTTCTAATGGCCGCCTCAGAGTTTAGACAAAATCGTTTGCACGAAATTTTCGCAATACAAGCCTTTTTATTTATTTATATTTTATACAGTTTATCTAAATGAGTTTCGCTCACAACAAAGACAATCGCTCCAATTATTTTAAACTGCACTACAAAAACAAGAAAAAGCTTCAACCAAAATATTGGTTTCCACCCACCCCGTCCAAAATGGCTACTCTCTCCGGCATCTCCGCCAAGGAGGAATCGCCGTTTTGACGGTTTAATTTCTAGGAAATCAGAGCAAAGTGAGCGTTCGAATCCTTGAAAAGGCTGTCTTTCTGGTGATCTCGACGTGTTTCTTGCAAAAACTCATCCGTCAGGGTCCACCTTTAAGCATTAGACTTTTTCTAAAGCGAATGAAAACTGTTGAATAAGTCGTGGTTTTCTCACAGCAATAAACAAGTCCACAGCTTTGTCTCTCGTGAATGACTCTGCTGAATCTCAGACTATAGGAAGCATTGAGCTGGTTCTTAGTGATGCAGCTCGGGGATCAGTTGGACTTTGGAGATCATTCTTCAACGCAAACACCAGCACACGAGTGCGCACGCACATACACACACACGCGCGTCCATATACAATAGATTACTCAACAACGCACGGGCACACACACGAGCGCGCGCGCACATACACACACATACACACGCGCGTGCGCATGCACACAAACATACACACACATGCGCATGCACACCATTCAAACACACACACGCACATACACACGCGCACACACACGCGCGCGCACACACACACACACTCCACCCAACCCTCCATTCCACCCCCAACCCCACATTCCACACCCCAACCACGCCCCACCCCGCTTCCTGAACAATGTGCAAATTTCTTTCCGTGTTCTACTAGAGAGAGAATCTGTCAGCAATCGAGTTTGCGCTTTCAGGGCTCCCAATCGTCCCGCTAAACAGTATAGGTCCTAGAGGCGGGATAGAGGGTCCCAGTGGCATTGCAAATGCTAAAAAGAATTTGTCTAGTGCATACCTGAGACCCCCTGCACATTCTTTTAGAGGGTCCGGTAGAATTTTAGTGCTTCATAGACCCCCAAATGGGGGTCCCTGGGAGCCCTGGCTTTTCTGTCTGGGAAGAAACGTGAACGTGACCTCTCTCTCTTTCTCTCCCCCATAATCATCTTACCGCCCAGCTGCTTGGACAAGTCGTCAAGCTCATGCTTGAGTCGCTTGTGGATGTGTACGACCAGCCCCCTCTGGCCCTCCAGGTGCCGGATGAGGTCGGTCAGCTGCCTGTTGTGGGCCATCTGCAGCCCCGTGGCCTCCTGCGTCACCTGGATCCGCTTCTTCACCTTGTCCAGGGCGGGCGCGCGACACTTATCCAGCTGCTGGTGGAAGCGCCACAGCTCCAGGCGAACCTTGTGGATCTCCCTGTTCGTTTCATGCTCCTGGTCAGCGGTGCAAAATAGGTTAGACTAAGTGATGTATGGATGGACACAATTCCAGGCTTACATGCCAGAGTGTATTAACCATTCTTCTCTTCTCGACTGAAAGTCGGAAGGCATCATCACAAGAACAATAATAAGGAAGCTCCACAGCAGCAGGTACACGCTGTGGATATCCGTGTCCATTTCATGCTCCGTAAGGATGGAGACAATTCCAGGGCTATAATTATGCTAAGAATGCGTAATCATGTTTCTCTGGGTACTAAAAGCTAGAAGGTACTGTCGCAGGAATAATAAAGAGGACTGATATTACCTTCTGGCACATCGTATGGGTCTCTCTGTCTATTTCATGCTCCTGCTGTGGCAGTGTATGGATGGACACAATTCCAAGGTTATATGCCAAGAAATTTCAAGAACGCGCAATCACGCTTCTCTTGGCAAAAGCTAGAACGTACTGTTGCAAGACGAATACTAAGACCGATGGCACTTTCTGGCGCATCGTATGGATCTCTCTGTCCATTTCATGATCCTGATGTGTTAGTGTGTAGATACACGTACACAATATTTCAGAGTTTATTATATGTGTGCCAGAATTTATGCACTATCATTCTGTTCAGGGTAAGGGCCTAGAAGGTACTAACAATAAAATAAAGAAGCGCCACAGCTGCATTCGCACTGTATCTCTGTCCATTTCATGCTCCTGGTGTGTTTTTGTGTATGCATAGAGGGACATAATTCCAAGGTTATTATCATAATTATGCAAGAATATATCATTCTTCTCTGGGTAAATGCCAGAAGAAATTATGACAAGAACAAAAATGCGGAATCGCCAGAGCTGCTGGCGAATGTTGTGGATCTCTGTCCATCTCATAGTGTGTATGGATGGGCAATATTTCAGGGTTGTAATGTATGCCAGAATGTACTATCATTTCTTTAGGTAAAAAGCTAGAAGGTAGGCCCACTATCACCATAACAATATGCCTCGTGTGGAAGCGCCACGCCTGCAGGTGCACTGTGTGGATCTCTGTCTATTTCATGCTCCAGGTGGGTGGGTGATGTATGCAGGGACACAAGTCCACGGTTCTACATGTATTATCAGGGATCTATGAAGTTCTAACATTCTAAAGGACCCTCTAAAAGAATGTGCAGGGAGGGGAGGGATGCACTAGAAAAAATATTTTTAGCATTCGCAATGCCACTGGGACCCACTATCCCGCCTCTAGGACCCTCTATGCTGTAAGTAAAGGAATCCTTGGGACCCCTTGTTTTGCAGGATGATTGGGAGCCCTTATTATACCAAAATGCACCACCATTCTTCTTTGGGTAAAAAGGCTAGAAGCTAGGCAAACAATAGTGTGGAACCGTCACAGCTGCATGCGTAGTGTGTTGATCTCTTTGTCCATTCTGGGCTCCCAATCGTCCCGCAAAACAAGGGGTCCCAGGGACTCCTTCACTTACAGCATAGAGGGTCCTAGAGGCGGGATGGAGGGTCCCAGTGGCATTGCGAATGCTAAATACAATGTTTCTAGTGTATGCCTGGGACCCCCTGCACATTCATTTAGAGGGTCCTTTAGAACTTTAGTACTTCATAGACCCCCAAATGCAGGGGCTCCTAGTGTGGTGTGCGTGCATGTATTGGTGGACACAATTCGAGAGTTACGATAAAGTCAGAATATGTTATCATTCTTTGGGTAAAAGCCTCGAAAGTGCTATCACAATCACGTCAGTGTGGAAGAGCCACCGCCAAAACTGGATAGATTGCAGACAATCGACATTTTTAGACAAAGCGGTTACTATGTCTACAGTTGAGGCGTTCTCTCAAAGTGGGTTGCTGTAGAAACCTATTTTTAGAACTGGAACTATCCAAGATATCGTTTAAGAAATCACTGTTCCAGCCTGTCATGCACTGGATCATCATCACAGACCTACAATATCAAAATGATTACTTCAAAGTGGGTTGCTATAGAAACCTATTTTTAGAACTGGAACTATCCAAGATATCGTTTAAGAAATCACTGTTCCAGCCTGTCATGCACTGGATCATCATCACAGACCTACAATATCAAAATGATTACTTCAAAGTGGGTTGCTATAGAAACCTATGTTTAGAACTGGAACTATCCAACATATCGTTTACGAAATCACTGTTCCAGTCTTTCATGCACTGAATTTTCATCACAGACCTACTATACAGTATCAAAATGATTACTTAATTATAAATAAAACATTAATTTATGAACGAATTTCAGTGCTGCAATTTTTTAGTCTCCCTATACCATTAACCTTAATGGCCTGGTAACATGGAAGTAAAAGATCACCAAAGGGATGGGACACCATCTCCACAGTTATTGTTCTTTGCGTATTTCTAGTGTTTCTCCAGAGTCATTGTCCTTTGAAGTGGCTTGGGCACCAATAATAGTAGGGAGACGCAAAGGGATGTACTCATAGGCGTGTGATCCCATAATCCACCGCTTATGGTCAAAACACACGTTGTTATTTTTCCACTCTTTCTCCATGGCAACACACCCATACAACTATATCATCCACAGTACACGAATTCCCCTCATTCTGGCTCTTTTCAGTTTTTTACAGAGATCTATTTGTTTCAAGTTATTTCTTTTAACAGAGGCAAATATTCTTATCATTGACTGTGGTTAGGGATAGGAAAAGACCTTATAAGTGGTATACCACTATGAAACAATGTAAGCCTAATGGATAAAACACTTTAAATTGGTTTATGCTGGTGATGAGGGTTAAAAAAAAAAGGCATGAACTGAAAGGAGCTGAGAAAAGCTACTGTGCATCACGAGCATAACACTGTATTGCTGTGAGGAAAGTGTGAGGAAAACAACATGCATTTCGACCATCAGCATAGTTAAGATCTCTGTACATGTGAACATTTTTCATTCTTTCCCTTTGGCAACACAGTGAAATGCAAGTGATCTTAAAGTATGTGTACATTTACAACAATTGTCACAAAATAATTCTATTTCCCCATGGCTACACCGTGTTAGGTCACTCATAATATGACTTACAACTCACTGTGTTGCCACGGGGAAATAGTGCTATTTTGTGAATTTGGTTAACGTGTACAGAGATCTGTTATGCGTGGCTATCACTGTGTTGCCATGGTGTAAGAGTGAAGAATGTTAAAGACGTACGTCACGTGTATTTTCCCTCTCTCCCTCTAACAGATGTCTTAAGAATTCTTACCAGCGAGAGAGGGAAAACAAGTGAAAACCGTAGGGAAAACAAGTGAAAATCACACAAGTGAAAATCGTGGATTTTCACTCATGGTCGTGGTGGGTCTTTAACGTGTAGGCTTACATAGACATTTGCCACCTTCTTCTTCTTCTGCATTCCCAAGCCATATGGCCATAATGAGTAAGGTACGAATATGTTTGGCTTTCAGATTTTACTGGTCTCCCCGCTGCGTACAGCTAACACATTCTGATTTCGGAGGAGCTCAAAGGAGAACATTATTCGGAAGATTGTTTATTTTTGGGGGGCAAAAAAGGCAGGAGAATAGACCATTAAGATTCAAAGAGAATGGCAGATTAGAGGAAGTTACAAGCACAGAACTTCAAGAAGGCGGGGGAACTTTTTTTTAACGAAAGACCCCCCCCCCCCCCCCCCCCCCCCCACCCGGTATCCCCACGGGGAAAGACTCATGGACGGGGTTGGGCTCGTCCAGCTCCCCGTATGGAGGCACGAGGCATCCACCCACTGCCCCCAGACGTTCACCTTGATCTTGGCCATCTGGATGGCGGACTTGATGGTGCGGGCCTCCTCCTGGTGTTCGTCCAGGGACCCGATGTAGGTCAGCACGTCTCTCTGGTGCTGGCTGTCTTGTAGCTGGTACCGACGGCACGAGGCCACCATCGAGTTCTTCTCGTTCTCTGTCAGCTCCGATTCCAACGTGTGGAACCTTCAACATACAGCGAATGATTTGTTTTATCTTCTTCTTCTTTTTCTTCTCGTACGTCAGAGGGACACCCCAGCATCCAATAGGAAGGCGGCCGTATGTTGCAGGTCCTCCAGGCTTTCGAAGAGCTTCTGGGCCACAGAGACGTGGTGATTTGTTTTATGAACTTAAACAAAGGGGGGTACTCTCTTTCTAATTAACTTCCCCTCCACCAAAGTTGATTACGATACCAATCATCTAGCAATGCCAAAACTTCCTTTCGAGGCTTACCAGTTCGTTTTGTGTTGTGTGTTGCTTATGTGTACCATATTCAAGGCTAGTAGAAGGCTATGCCACTCTTGGATAGATGTTGATTTGTGTGTATGTTGTCCTCTCCACCATTGTTGATGTGGGTGGAGGGTCATAAAGGCGAACTTGGCACATTCTTTTTTTTAGAATGATGCTTTGTTTGTCTCACTTTGGTTCTGACCCACGCATTGCTAGATAATTGGTATCGTAATCAACTTTGGAGGAGGGGAGTTAATTAGAAAGAGAGTATTCCCCCTTTGTTCGATTTGTTTTATGCTGTTGTTGATGTACCCTGGCTAAAAGATTCCAGGGAGTCTGAATTGTCTTTGCTGGTTTGTCTGTCTTGATTGTCAGTTTTGTTCAACGCCTCGGCTTAAACAGTTCTTAACATTTATACATTATCATGACATTTTGAGGAGAGTTTCGAGTATCCCCTATATCTGTAGTGGGAGTACCCTAAACCTGGATAATAAAATGAAAAGGAAACATCCGAAGGTGCTGATGGGACCCAGAGATGCACCAGCCGTGCCTGTCCTATAACCACGAGAGCAGCCCTGATCCAGCCCTGGAAGTCCATGTTATATTACTGGGGATCAGAACTTTTCAATTCATCATTATTTAAGCCTGTCGTTTTCTTGTTGGTTTTTTTCTCTTATTCTTGCTGTTGTTGTTAACTGGTACCTGGAGTTGCCCTTTGGCTGTCGCTGATTACCAAGGTTCGAAGTTGATGTCACGGGCAGTTGCCGTGTTGCCAGCACGGTCCCTTCTTCTCTTAAGCGCTCTGAAGATGGGCCGTTCTTCTGGCTCTCCAACACTGCTCTTCTTTTAGAAAGACAGAGACAGAAAGATAGACAAAGACAGAGGCAGAAATACACAGGCAGAGACCCATGTCGATTAATTTAGTCCTCATCCCGTTTCCTTTTTTCTTGCAAACACTGATTTTCTTTCAGAAAGAGACAGATACATACACGTATTGATGAAGACAGGGACAGAAACATACAAATACAGGCCTAATACCATCGTTAATTGATCGTTAATTGATGAACCCTTCTTGCCAGCGCGGTCCCTGCTCGTTTTCAATGCTCCGGGGATGGTGCCGTTTATTCAGTCTCTCAGCGTACTGCTCTTTTTATTTAGACAAAAAAAGTCATAGACAAATACACAGAGACAAAACCACACAGACGGAAAACAGGGGCCTACTGGCGTGCTACCATCGTTCAAAGTTGATGACACAGGCCCTCGTCCTCCTACCAGCGCAGAGCCCTGCTCCTTTTCAATGCTCCGAGGATGGCGCCGTTCTTCAGTCTCTCAATGTACTGCTCCTCTTTCAGATAGACAGTGGTAAGTTTAGAGACAGAAATAATAATGGACAAAAACAAAGGTAGAAACATACAGATACAGACACGGGCCTGTTGTCATCATTCGATGTTGATGTCACTGGCCCTGGCCGCCCTCTTGCCAGCGCGGTCCCTTAAGGTCTCTGTACACGTTAACACTATTCACGAGATCTTTCTATTTCCCCACGGCAACACAGTGAGTTGCGAGTCATATTATGAGAGAGTGAACGCTGTGTTGCCATGGGGAAATAGAACTGTCTCGTGAATAATGATAACGTGTACACAGACCTCTGTGGTGGTGCCGTTCGTTTAGCTCTTGGCCATACTGTTCTCCTTTCAGAAAGACAGACTTACACACAAAGACAAGAGACAGAAATGCAGGCTCCTTACCATCGTCCGAAGTTGATGTCATTGGCCATGGCTCCGTTGCCGACGCGGTGCCTGCTCCTCTTGAGCGCCCTCAGGATGGTGCCGTTCTTCTCGCTCTCCATGAACTGTTCTTCCTTCATCTTCTTCTCCTGGAACGCTCTCTCCGCCTCCCTCATGGCCACGGCCATCTGGCCCGCCATCTTCCATTTGGCCATTCTGCTGCGTGAAGGAAGCTCTTACTCCTTCTTCTCCTTTACCTGAAAATGGTCAGAAAAGTAGGCCTACATGCACGTGTCCAAAGCCGTGTTCTATATTTGTGGAAAGCTCTGCCAAGGTGAAGTATACCATTGTTTGTTCACACACACCGCTAGTCCCACACTGTAATTTCACATTCGTGTTACGACAAGTCCCACATACGGCTATTCCCACGGCATCTCTCTGTTTATGTCAAACCCAGATAGACGCATGCTAGCGCACACACGCACACGCACAAACACACACACACACACACACATACACACACACACACACACACACACACACACACACACACACACACACACACACACACGCGCGCGCGCGCGCGCGCGCGCGCATATATTCACACATATGGTTTTATCCAGTATATAGGCCTAACTAACTACACGTGCATTGCAAACTCGAAAAAAAAGTCGTGTGGCACTAGCGGTATGTGGGAACAATGGTATGTCACCTGCCAAGGAAAACGTGACAGGGGAGCCCCACGAAAGCGCTTCAAAGATCAACTGAAGCGCCAACTCAATGCAGCTAGTAACTGTACATGTGTGTGACTAGTAGCAAAAGTAGTTGATGTGGCCCAATTCTCCTGTTTTCTTTCATCTCATTATCTTATTTTCCATCTGAAAACATTAATGGGGTTCTACTCTGAAGACATATTGAGGGCCCTACGATATTGTATGTTTTAAAGAAGAAGAAGAAGAAGAAGAAGAAGAAGAAGAAGAAGAAGAAGAAGAAGAAGAAGAACAAGAACAACAACAACAACAACAACAACAACAACAACAACAACAACAACAACAACAACAACAACAACAACAACAACAACAACAACAACAACAACAACAACAACAACAACACTAAGTGAACAACACGTAACGGGGGATGACAACAAGAACAGGGGGAATAGCAACAAGGGAAAAAAGGGGGTGGGGTGGGTAAGAGCAGGAGTCAGCAGGAGGAAGATCAATATGCTTATGTTTGTTCATCGCAATCAACTAAGCTGCCCACAAGAAGGTTAGGGAACACATTCAAAGTACACATGTTTTGGTAATTTGCTTGTAGCTTCAAAACGCTTCGCGTCTGGAACTTAAAACTTGGCATTGACATACACAAGCGATGTGGCCCTTACAGTGAACGCAAAATGTTTCGTGGTCGCCATTGGTTTCTATGGTAACGTAAGTTTAAAAACGCCTCAAAATCCCCAAAACTGCAACGATTTTAGTGCTTCAGTATTTTTTCAATAGAGTGATTTGTGCAACATGGTACTCATCACATGTTAGCAGGAAGCTTCAAGAATGAGTACAACTCTCAATAAGGTCCTTTCTTAACAGAAGCGATAGTAAAATCATTCGCTTTCATTTGTTACGAGAGTTATGCAGCAAAAGTTGAATGTTTTGGAACTCGGGAGATCCTTGGCATAGCTACAGGAGGGGGTGGCTGTGCAGGAAGGTGGTCACAAACTTCAAGTTTCAAGTATCAATCATTATTAAACTGTGACAGCAGTTCCCGCACAGCCACGCCTTCCTGTAGCCATTCCAGGACTCTCCTTTAGACCCAAAAGGCTCCACTTTCATTGCACCGCCATTGTGACTCGGCAATTAATTGCACTATCTCTTGTGTTAAAAGATTATGTTTTTGTGAGCT
>JAGGCT020000076.1:0-16307 GCA_017654935.2 Phymorhynchus buccinoides | reverse complement strand
TGCGTAATATTAAAATCAAATTCAAATTCAACATTCAAATCTTTAATTGTCTTCAAATGAATAAACATCTTTTTTCAGCGTGCACTTAAATATAAACGGACTGAGACATTATATTATAAAACTAAGACATAAAATGATTAAATACAAGCACATTGCTTATTCACATAAACCAATTAAGGTTGTCACAACACTCTCACCTACCCACACCCCCCCCCACCCAAACACACACACAATTAAGTAAACAAATAAGTAACAAAAATTAATTTCACATAACAACATAATTCTTTATTAATACACAATTCTTTAAATAATAAAGAACATCATAATGATAACATCACAGCAAACATAAAATATCATAAAGTACTGCTACCCCACACAAGCACGCACCGCACACGCACCCACCCCACCCACGCACACACATGCGCGCGCACACGCACACACACACACACACAAGATACAAAATAAATGTTGCTAGAATGGTGAAAAGGCATAGAAATAATGTGAAAACAATCCAGTGTATTGAAAAACAAATAAAAAGGGATGGCACAACTGAAAATCTCTGAGCAGAACAGACAGACAGAATACACACAACACACACACCACACCACACACACACACACACAACAACACACACAACACAACACACACACACAGGACACCACAACAACACACACACTTGGATACAGGTAAACAGAGCAAATAAAATGACATTGAAGGGAAAAATAAATATCACAATTTGCATAAAAATGAGGTCTGAAATAATCAAGCATTAAAAATGAATAATTGAGAAAACCCAAGGTAAAAATACTACACCCCCCCCCCCCCCCAAACAGAAAAAAACAAGATTTAATTAAAAGTTTTAAGGTTTGCATTCTTTTTTGAAAGTTGCACAGATCCCCTAAAACTAGCAATCAACAGGAAGCCAACCACTACGGAGGAGGACACTGCACGATGGTGTGTCAGTATGTGTCTGTGTGTGTGTGTGTGTAGTGTGTGTGTGTGTGTGTGTAGTGCGTTGTGTGTGTACGTGCGTGTGTTGCGTGTGTGCGTTTGTCGAGTGAGCTGCGTGCGTGCGTGCGTGCGGCGTGCGGTGCGTGCGTTGTGTGTGTGTGTGTGGTCTGTGTGTGGGTGGTGTGTGTGTGTGTGTGGTGTGTGTGTGTGTGTGTGATGTGTGCGTGTGTCAGTGTGTGTGTGTTAGGGGTGTGTGGTGGTGATGTTTCATCGTTGGTCAGATGACCACGTCAAATAGTAGGACCAATAGATGACGTTGAAAAGGCGAAGGCCAATGGGAAAAACGACACGGGAAAGCTTGTCCCACTTTGGGCCGTGTCTCTGCTGTCCGGAGCCCACTGAGAGTTGACAGGCGAGATTCTGAAACTGAGACGGGACGGGGTGGGGGTGGGGATGGGGAAGGATCTGGATCGTTGTGAAGGTTGGTGGTGGTGGTGGTGGTAGTGTCGGTGACGGTGGCGTTAGAAAATAGTGGAGTGGTGATGTTTCCGTTGGCAGTAGTAGTAGCAGCAGTGGTAGTGGATGATACAGGGAGGGAATGTTCTCGATTCGAGTGGAACTGTGGGAGGTTTCTGTCAAAAGGACAAAAATCAACAATGGTTCAACGTAGGACGCCCATTTCCACGCCAGGTGGCAAAGACAAACTACGGATATGACGCGCTAAGCCCCCTACTGGTTTGATTGCCACCTGGCGGCGAAATGGGCGTCCTAAGCTGCTCATTTAGGTTAGGCAATATTGTCGCTCCGTGCAATAATGGCGTGAGTGTCAATGGAACATCTAATATCCGCAATGGCGCGTGTGTGTGTGTGTGTGACACAGTTGATACGAACTAACTGTACAGAAGGGCACTAGCTGTGACGGTCGGGGTTCCCACTACGTCCCCAGTGAGCGCGTCGCTAGCCGGATTGGCCGTGTCCAGCTGGATACTGCGAAATAAAGGCCTCATGGTTCAAATTTTTTTAAAAGACGTCAACAAGACCCACCACAGTTAATAAAAAATATTTAT
This sequence comes from Phymorhynchus buccinoides, assembly GCA_017654935.2. Lineage (NCBI taxonomy): Eukaryota > Metazoa > Mollusca > Gastropoda > Neogastropoda > Raphitomidae > Phymorhynchus > Phymorhynchus buccinoides. The sequence goes on along the minus strand of JAGGCT020000076.1, from coordinate 14,289 downwards.
TCTTCCGATTCTTTATTGCGCTCTACCCTTTCGGGTCGAGTTAATACGCCGTTAACGCTCCTCCATGTATAGTATGCAAACCAGGGGGCCGTTTCACAAGGGCTAACGTTACGTAGCGTTGAGCGAACAACTCAGCACAAACGGTCTAAGAAAAACACCATTCGTTTGCGATAGTTCGGTGGCGTTTTGTTCTTGCCAAAAACGAGCAAGGCGGCGAAACTATCCGAACTAGTAGGGGGGTGAATAAGTTTCTTGTCGTTGAATTGGTCATTAAAGTTTGGTTTTAAAAAAATATTTTTTTGGACCAATCAGACAAGCGCTTTAATATCTCCCGCAAACCGTTTTCTAAGTGTTTCTTAGGCCCAGTTTGGCATAAGCGTTATTCGCCGGGCAACGTTATCTAGAGAACTCGACCTGAACCAGGAACCAACACCAAGCTACCCAATTATTCCAGACTTCAGAATGCAACGTCAAATTAACTAAGCGTGCAATCTAGCATGACTGCCCAATGTACACGCTTTCAATGAAGAAGATCTGGCCAGTGACATAGGTCACCATAAACATACATAAAAAAAATACGGTACGTATAACAAACATCGTGGAATAATCTTATTTAAACAATTCATAGTTTAGTGGATAGTGCCATAAACTTACAGGGGCGCTTTTACTTGTTTGCTTCACACTTTGGAAAGAAAAAATAAAGACAAAAACAACAACAACCAAAAACAAGTGCAAACGCGAGCGGCTGCCAAGTCCCCTCGCAGCATCGCCGAGCTACTTCCGAAATCGGAATGTGTCGGCATTTGCACAGAACCACATACATAAAAAAACGCACACAACACAACCATCAAAAACAGCACCGTAACTGCATTAAAAACGCATCCAAAATCACAACGGCAGACGTAACTGAATAGTTTTTTTTTTATATATAGCCTTGGAGATCGGACCCCGTGATTTGAGCGCGGCGCGATCATGCGCGCACACGAGCGCACAGAAAAATTCATGACAACTGTGTTTCATCAAGAAATGTTGTGGGAAAAACTGCATTTAAATACATGCAAAACTTCGACCGAGAGATCGAGGATTAGCGGATTATGTGTTCTCGGGTGTTTTGCTTTTTGAAGCCCTGCAACTGGCGCGACGGCGCGCCGCGACCTGACCTTAATGTAAAACTAAAAATACATCAGTGGATAGCTTGCATCATGGCAAACTAGTATACCAAATTTGATGACGATAGAATGAATAGTTTTTGAGAAAAACACGGACGACGAATAGCCGGACGGACGGAGGCAAACGGACGGTACGGATCCACCGGTACGGGACGGACGGTCGGACAGACAAAACCAAAACGATAGCTCCCCAAACCTTCGGCTCGGGACTAAAAAAAATGTTCTTGTGTTGTTATTATTGTGTGTGCTCTTGCTCGCGTCTGTTCGTTGTTTATTTCTGTTTGGAGGGCGTTTGGGTAAGGGGTTTAGGGAAACACATCGAGAGTGCTGGGGGGGTTTGGGTGGGTAGAGGATTTCTGTTCCCAAAACACTGAGATATCGCAGCTGTCACTGGACTGGCTGATCTATGATTTAGTTCATGGAGGGGATGAGTTCGGGGGGGGGAGGGGGGGGGGGGGGGCTGGGAGGGGGGGGGCTTTCCCTTTTGCTTTACTGTCATCTCTATACTTCGGCTTTCGGTCCATCTCTCCTGCCTTTAAAAAAAAAAAGAAAACACTTTCAAAAAAAGATTTCCTCCAGCAGAAGTCGGACTTGATGGGACATAAATATTCTTAGTTAGGCCGCATAACGTCAGTCATGACTCAGTCTGCGATCATAAACAGACAGGAAAACTGTCTGAGCTATCGAAGAAGAAGAAACAACGGTTGATAAATCAATAATTCATTAACTTTTTTGTCCCCCCAAAGGAAAATGTTCTTGATGGTTTTCCGAGATGGTAAATCAGATAGTCATCGTAGGCCATTTCCCAGATAGTTCTTCGTATGCCTCGTTCTCCACCTCCACCCGTCTTCCAACCGCCCTATGACAAACTGACCTGTCTAGTGACCTCTGAGCCAGTCCAGCGTCGTAGGCCTTCTATTGTCATCGTAGGCCATTTTTCCGATAGTCATCGAATGCTCTTTCTCCACCTCCCACACTGTACTTCCACGCCCCATGACAAACTGACCTGGTCTACTTGACCTCTGTAGCCAGGTCCAGCGTCGTAGGCCTTAACTCCTGGCAGCTGTTCCTGTACCCCTGGACAGCACGTTGACACAGCGTATCCATGTAGGCCGCGAAAGACGTGAGACCAGGCAGGTGACATTCCACACGGTCGATAGCTGTTGAAGACAGACACCACCAGAGAGTTAGGATACAGGCACAAAACCACAGAGAAAATGCTTTCTCGGGCCCACCTGGCCAATATTGGTCTCCGCAACTAGTGCTTATAATGCCCTGGACGGTGAGAGTGAATCCCTGTTGGTCGGTACTGAAAAGGCATTCACTCTTTCGTAAAGGCATCCATTTAGTGCCTCAATAAGGGTTATTGGCGACTGTTATGCCCTTGTTTGCGTCATACTCAAGCAGATTACCAAGGGCATTCACTTAGGTAAAAACATGGTTGTTGCAGTGGCCATTGCAAACGTGATATCATTAAGCTAATAGGGAATTGTGCAAGGTCAACTATCTCGTTGTATTAGCAAAAGATGTGGCCAAACTTTCGTTTAAAAACCCAAAAAACGAATGTCTTATTTCGCTCATTTGAACCTTCAAGACATTATTGCATGGTGCCTGAGAAAAAACAAAAAAAAGCGAGGCTTGGATGGGAAGTTCAGTTTAACGTCGCGTATCGGCTTTCGCCATGTACGACGGGCGAACAAACAAACCACGGTTAAACAAAAAATTTATGTTCCTGAATCACTGAGCAAAAGGCCGAGAAGAAGCGATCAGAATCGCGTAGCGATTAAAACTACAGGTTATTTTATATAGCAGAACTCTGACGCACAGTTTGAAGGTGTCGTGGCATGGTAAAAACAAATGAATAGGAAATTTAAGAGTGGCATAGACTACGTCTCATCAAAAGAAAACTAACCTCGAAGATTAGTCGAGGGTTGGTTTTCTTTGGATGAGATTTAGCCTGCAGATAGGAATTTATGCCTCTATTAATAAAATCCATTGTGCTTCTGTGTATTGGTTCGCCCGTAACTCATGAACCAGAGGGACAGAATCTACAAATTGTATATGGTGGTGAATCATATTGATACACAGACGCTCCATAGAAATGTTGAACCTCACACCACAGTACAAATCTCCGCCAAGGATCGACTCATTTCTTGTAAGATCGTATAGCTGTAGTAGTAAAAGGTAGTAACTCATGGACTGGCTTCCCTTGGACTATAAACCTGACTGAAGTGAGAGGAGAGAGAGACAGGGAAGAGACACAGACAGAGAGAAGATGTGTGTGAGTGGTGTTGTGTGTGTGGTGTGTGTGTGTGTGTGTGTTGTGGTGTGTGTGTGTGTTGTGTGTGCTGTGGGTGTGTGTGTGTCTGTCTGTCTGTCTGTCTGTCTGTCTTGTCTGTCTGTGTATGTTCTTCTGTGTGTGTGTGTGTGGGGTGTGTAGTGTGTTGTGTGTGTGTGTGTGTGTTCCTGTTGTATAAAACATTTAAACCACACAGAGACAATGTTGCCGAAAACAAAGCGCTAGGAATTAAAGTCATAAAAGTCCAACACAGCATAAATCGGTCAACAAACCACATCCTCCGTCAGTGAAACTGCCAGGCCACGGTCTATCTCTCTGAGGAATAATGTAAAACACAGATAGGCAGTTCTGGTCATTCACCCCTCCGGAGAAAAAAGACATCATGGTGAGCACGGTGAGCAGATTAACGGAGATGGGAAAAAATACAAAAGAGAAATCGATCAAGAAGGACGCCCAGGAGAGGATTACGATCAAAGACGGAGGGCAGGTAGATCTGAAAGACGTAGAAGCCGATCTCACTGCATTAGCTACGAAGTTTTATCCCGAAGGCGAACGGTTTAAGTGCCTGCACAAGATTATATTCACGAGGAGGAGTTTTCCGATGTAGTTAAACCAAATTCAAAGTTAAATCCTTACGTCTCTATGGGTCTCCAATTGAACGATGTGTTAATTGTATCTTCTTCTTCGTCACATTAGGCTTGTTGATGATTCTGCTGTCAGTCCGTGGCTTGAGTACGAGAGGAGCCAGGCCCACTCGGACATGAAGTTGCAAAGACTAGGGGATTAGGAAGAAAAGATAGAATTTGAACAGTATGAAACAATTTGCAGTATTAAACTATTATGAAGAAAAAGTTAAGAAGGAAATAAGTGGCGGCTACAAGTGCGTATCTGCCTCTAGTTGTCTATTGTATGTCCCTGTCTCGATCTGTTTGTCTCAGTGTAATTGTTTATCAAAACGCTAGTATTATCCCCAATCCCAACATGGAAAGGGGTGTAGGTGCTAACTAAAACCCTGGTCAGGTCAGGTCAGAGAATAAGGACAACTAGGCCTCGCGGCCTCTTAATGTTTCCTTTCTGATTATTTGTATTCTTTTCAATGATTGGCATGACCAGGACGCTTTTAGATGTGTTAATCATATATATATTTCAATTATTCAATTGTTGAATCTTTACTCGAGGAGGTTTTTGAACTGACTAAGAAGGTTAGGCGCCAATTTGATATGTGCTGGAAGAGAATTCCAATATTTAGTGACTCTGTTACTAAAGACATTCTTTATAATGTTAGTTCTGCTGAATAGGGTTAGTGGTTTCAAATCATTATTCATAGTTTTTGAGTAGTTAGAAAGTTGTAACAAATGTTTGTTAGTAATATCAGAACATAATCCCCCTAACCCTTATCCTAATCCAAGGAGACACACAGAGACGGGGTCATGCAGAGATGGGTACACAAAGAGACGGGGAAACATCGATGTGATTCAAAGTCCTACACCAGAGGCGTATTTAAACTCCATGGTCATACATTTTCATCCAAACTTTCTACCAGAGCCTGAGGAGAGAAATAAAAGAAATAAGGTCTAATCCTTCAGTAGAAATGTAATCCAACCTGCAACTTTGAAAAGTCACAGTGGACAGAACCTATAACTAGCCTACCGGTGGCATATGTAGCAGTGCAGTCGTAGGTGTGGATGTCCTGGATGGAGAAGTCCGGCAGGTTGGCGGAGGGCAGCAGACTGGCGGCCACTTACTGACGACACGCAGGACAGGTCTGGATGAGGAACCCATCTGATAAGACAAAACAGTGATGCCATCGGATATGCTGTTGTTGTGATGATGAACCCTGCTAAAAGACTACAGGGTAGCACCAACAACTAAGGCACTTGAACACTATCATGCACAAATGCACAGCTAGGGATGGAAACATTACACGTGTGACCATTTCTGATTGACCCCCTCCACAGAGGGCAGCCACACTCCGTATCCGGGGGATTTTGTCATGCCTAAAGAACAATCCACACATAAAACTATGCATAGCACAACACCATTTTGATGTAGCCTTGTCTTCTAGCTTAGGTCAATTGGTCTTGACATAGCTTAAGCATAGGATAAGACATTAAGCATGTGTGACACATCGGAATGAGCACAACTCATATATAATGAACATCGGATAACTAACAATGACCATTGAAACGACTGAGGCAAAGAGTGGCTTTCCATTAAAGCAGGCAACCAGTATTATTAAACCATCTGATAAGACACCACCAGTATTATAACCATCTGACTAAGACAACCACCATGTATTAGTTTAACCAATCTGAAAGACAACACAACATGTTATTATTAACAATCTGATAAGACAACCACACATGTATTATTACCATCTGATAAGACAACCACCATGATCATTAACCATATGAAAGACAACCACCATGCATTATTAACATCTGATAAGACACACCCACCATGTATCATAACCATATGATAAGGGGACAACCACCATGCATTATTAACCATCTGATAAGACAACACCATGTATCATTACCCATCTGATAAGACAACACCATGTATCATCAACATCGATAAGACAACCACCATGCATGATTAACCATCTGAAAGACAACCACCATGCTATCATTAACCATATGATAAGACAACCACCATGTATTACTTAACCATCTGATAAGACAAACACCATGCATTATTTAACCATCTGATAAGACATCCCACCACCATGTATTAAGCCAACTATCGAGTAAAAGCCAGAAGGACCTTTCAACATCTCCATTTTCATTTGTGATTTACCTTCTGGCTTTTTACCCAAGAAGAACGTTCGTAACTTTTTGCATTTAGACCTCCAAATTAAATCAGACAAAACAAGTTGTGAATCTGAAGAGGAATGAAGAGGAAGGAGGAAAACATCTGTAGTTTTCAAACTTTTGAGGTTGTGAATACCATTAATCTTATTTTTAACATACGTTTGTTATAAATGTTCAATGGAGTCAAAAAACATATGAACAAATAAATAAATGCATAAAAAAACACGCCTCCCAACCTATTTCTTCTGACGAACTGGACAATCTGAGAGAGGGACACAGACCATACAGACACTCACCAGCTCTAGTCTGTCATGTATCAATTCAATTCCCATTCAATCCAACTTTATTCATCCTTCGTGTGGACATAAATGTAGGCGTTCAGGTTTGTTGTTCAGGGGAGGTGGGGAATTCTCCCATGTTTGCCTAAGGGAAAACATTAGCCTCTCTAGATTATTATTATTATATAATTTTATAATTATTATTATTATTCATGGTGCATTATTCGTGTCATCAGTATCATACATATACTCAACATCTCTGATCGTGAGTGAGAGCGGGGTCGGGAGAGGGGAATGGGGAATCCTTCCTTGTTTGCTCCTTAAGGTAACACCCAAGCCTCGATGATGATGATGATGATGAGATATTATTATCAGGATTAGGGCGTATAGACGGGGTTGAAAAGCCATGGGCGCGTAAGAAGCCATGCCAATTATCTCAGAAAAAAGCAAATCTCAGTATATATAATATTTGCCCAGAGACGAGTGAATGTTTAGCATTCGTCCTTATCGGACAAATTTCACTACATTTTCTTATTTAGGAGATACTTGGCATGGGCTTCTTACCCGCCTATGGGGCTTTTGACCCGTCTTACCTAATTATTATATTACTTATTATTTAGTATTCATGAGATGATGATGAATAATTCATGATTATTCATGATATTATTATTATTATTATTTTTATCTTCTTATCATTATTATTACTAATATTATTATCATCATGCATTATGCCATTACTGACAGCTCCGATCTTAATGTGGCACGTCGGTTGTCGTGGGTGAACTGATCAGGTCCATCTCAACAGCCCAGCACCCCCTGTCCAGCCTGCACGCAACGCGCGCACACGCACCGCACAAACGCACGCACGCACACACGCAAAACACACACAGCACGTACGCACACCACACGCACGCACGCAAACACACCAACATATTTATTCAGGGAAACAAGCACTGAGAATGCTAAACACCACAAATTCATCTCCTGAAGACTAACAGTCAAAAATCACTTTTAAAACACACGCACACACTTACCCACACACACACACACACCACACAACACACACACACACATACACCACACACGCACGCACGCACGACACACACACACACGCACACACACCCCACACACCGCACACACACCACACACACAAACACACACACACACATACACATCACACACACACACACACATGCCCCCCCCCCCCCACATACACACGACACACACACACAGTGTAGAAATGACACAGTGGTAGCGCGTTCGCCTCGTGGCAAGTAAACCCGAGTTCGAACCGGGGTACAGGGTTTTTTTCCTCTCACTTTGTACTAGGCCTTACATGGAGTCTTTCGGGAGGAGACAAAAAACCGAGAACCCGTGTGCCCATGCACTTAGTATACGTTAAACCCAAGGGCAACGAAAAAAAGTTTGTCATTTGGTCAAAAATTATCCACCTCCCACCCCCTTTCCTTCCTTATCTGTAACACAAAAATCGCATGCAAAAATGTTTAAATAAAAATGGTTGGCTCGCCTCTGGCTGCGACGCGATCTCCATGTGGGAGCAACCCGAATTTCACAGAGACGCGTCTGTGACTATGAAATACCTAATAATACCTAAATAATTACACTGCACACACGCACGCACACACACAGCCACGCACACACGCACGCACACCCACAAAAGACCGTATGGAGACTTTCGTGCGATCGCCCAATAGGAGATTGGGCTACATCTTATAACGGTAACCATGATTAACCAGCTACCAAACGTAAAGCTGGGTAAGGTTTTCAGGGGCTTTCACGTTTTTCCTGAATGACTATATGTCGGACTGTCTCACTATCTTATCTATGTTAACACGATAACGTTTGAACGGAAGAGACCTAGGAGGCTCAAAATTTTTCATGCGGAGTGGGTATTTCGGATAATCTAGGTCAAGATCGAAAATTGAAGGTCGTAGGTCAAAGGTCAAGGTCACTGGACCCAAAAATGCAGCCGCGCACCTGCTCTCCCCCCCCCCTTCTCTAGCTGTCAATGTTGAGGCGAGCTACACTGGAGGTCTAGGCCAAGAAAAAAAAATGAAGGTCGTTTGGTCAAAGGTCACGTCCACTGAAGCCGAAAAATGCTCTTTGCGCTGTGCACATGCTTTTTTTCTTCTTCTCTAGCTGTCAATAGTGTGGAAGATACAGTTGAGGTCCTCGGCCGGCGCAGAGTTACTGTAAAGTGCGGGTGTAGACTGCTTGTATGATCGGACTTTTGTTTCAGGATTGTTTGTCTGTTTGTTCCTGCAAGGTCACTGGATCCGAAAATGCTGCCGCGCGGTTGGTTGTTCTAGCGTTTTCACGCTCTGGTTCCCACACGCCGATTTTCTCCATTTTACTCATATACTGCCAGTTCTAGAAGAACGGGAGTACATTGGAATGGGGACCGAGGGATGTGAGTTTCTCTGTCTGCCTGTGTGCGCGTGCGTAGCCTGCGTACGTACGTCTACTTGTGATCAAAAGATGTTCCACTTCACAGCGCCTAAACTACTGAACTAAACTTAAAGGAAACTTGGCAGGATGGTTCCTTAAGCACCCTAGATGCGGTCCGTGATGTCTGGTTTACTAAAATGACAAGCCATATCAACGTGATCTGCGTGAATCAGATTTGAATATTACAAAGACACTGATTATTTCAAAGATAATGGATGGATTTCAGGTAGGTTAGTGTTACACTAAGGATGTTTTTTTTAAAAAAATATTGCATTACTCAGTAGGTCCTATGCTATACCGATACAAGGTTTTTAACACACAACCCCCCCCCCCCCCCCCCCCACACAAACAACACACACACAATGACCAAAGAATAAAACAAATGTCTTCCTTGACTTTCATGAGTGATTGTTTTAGGAGTACAGTGCATACTGCTCTACCGCCTTGTTTTTGTCTGGATCCTGATAAGGCACCAGGTTAGAATTAAATGTTTTGGCTTAGGCTGCACATCTCTGATTAGGTTTATTCTTTTGTCACGCGGGAAAATTTGAAAAATTGAGCTTTATAATGAACGTTCTCTGCCCCTGTCTCGTGCACCGAGACGCGTGCGCCATCTATATAATATTATTTGCTCCTTGTCTGTACTGAAGTAGTTGCATATAGCCACCACAGACAATTATACTGTCCCCTGACTCGTCACCTAGTGGCATGGTGAACGCAGTCCTTAGATTATTGCCTTTTCGTGTCGCCAAGAAGGATAGTATAAAATGCTCGGCGACCATGGTTAGGTCCCAAAGTTGCATGGCAAATTCCTCTAAAGCGTGACCGGAAATAGCGGATGACAATGACCGACACATTATGAGAGAGAGAGAGAGAGAGAGGAGAGAGAGAGAGAGAGAAGAGGAGGCGGCACGAGACGTCACAGAGACAGGAAAGGGGGGGTGGGGTGGGGGGACTTGGTGGGTGTGTGAGTGTGTGTGGGGGTGTGTGTGTGTGTGTGTGTGTGTGTGTGTGTGGGTGTGTTCATGCGTGGTGTGTCTGTTCTGTCTAGGTCTGTCTGTCTGTGTCGTGTGCATAATAGATAGCTATATATGCATAGGCTACGTGCGTCCGCACATGTCTGTATCTGCTTGTATATAGTTATGTTTGTGTTTATCTCTCTCTCTCTCTTTCTCTCTCTTTCTCTATATCTCTCTCATTTTCTCTCTCTCTCTCTCATTTTCTCTGTTTTTCTCTCCTCTCCTCTCTCTCTCTCTCTCTCTCTCTCTCTCTCTCTCCCCTCTCTCGTCTTCTCTCTTAGTATCAAACCGCGGGCTGTATAGAAAATTCCTCCCGGGACGCGTGATTTAGGTCTGGTTCGGAACGGTCAGCGCGTCAGCTTGCCACTGCTTGTTGTTGGAGAAGAGAGGCAGGTAGCAAAAGGAGGCACTTTCGCCCTCAGCTTTGGACCCATTCCGGTCTGACCCACGTGGGGTCATCAGGACCAGGCGTTCGTCCTTCCACTCCTGTCGAAGTTAGAAGAAAGACGCCCCCACGTTGTGTGTCGGAGAGAGAGAACTGTAAGAAACAAGGTACAGGCGCTATACGAAACTTATGTCAGTTTCAGAGTACAGAGCTATACGACCTGCGGTAAGTTCAGAGTGAATCATCGTATGTCTTTCCTGGTTGTTGGACACTGCCTCCATGATCGTTCCCACAATCTTTATACCACCAAACTTAATGTTCAAAGTGTCTGTCAAGACGCGAGGACGTTAAGAAGAAGTCAGTCATATGATTAGAAACTGTGCCACCGCTCACTTAAGTAAAGGTCTGTCTACACGTGAACATTATTACAAAATCTATGTTCCCATTGACAACGCGCGCGGGTTGTTTGTTTAAGGCCAATCATAAAGGTCTGTGTACCGTGACATATCACAAAATATCTCTGTTCCATTGGCCAATAAGTTATGCTTAATAACGAAGATATAGGGGAAGAGGGTAGAAAGCGCATGGGTGGGTAGAAGCCCCCCCAATACTCAGGAAATAAAGAAAATGTCGGTCAAATTTGCCATGAGACGAAGTAGACATTAATGATGTTCATGGGCAAAAGAGCTGAAATGTGCTGTCATTTCATGAGGATAATTGGGGGGGTTTCATACCCGCCATTGCGCTTTTTACCCCGCTTCCCCTATGTGGTGTAGGGGGGGGGGGGGGAGGGTAGGTGTGTGTTGTGATGTGAGGGTGGGGGGCGTAAGTCACACAAAGTAGCAAGATCGTAAACAGGTGCAGCCACCACCTTTTTCCTCAAACCACACCCCCCACAAAACAAAATCATTGCGCGAGCGGCAGGTAACTGTCCTCGCGGGCATACCTAGCACTGTGGACGCAGCTGAGTTGTACTTAATGATCAAAACATGTTTCAATAAGGGTCATGACATAATAGGCATTAGTCCTTTATTTCATGGCACCAGATTGATCAGATTGCCTATTTGCCTTGTGCGTATTAAAAACAATTCCGGGGTAGCAGGCCCCGGACCCCCTAGGGGCTCTTCTGGCTTCACAACTTCGATGAATTAGCCACCACCTTAAAAACTTAGGTCGCCCGGAAAACACTGTAGACTACTGCCCGTTTATTGGGGACAATCATCTGAAACGGACCATCGCCACATGACAGTTAAACGAATAAACCGTAGGACTACCACGTGACACCGCATTCTACGCACCACTAGATCTTAACTGTCCCCCAACAAAACAGTACGTTGAATGCGTTTTCAAACTAAGTTTGTAAACAAAAGCGTAATACCGAACAACACTGAAAGCAAATCAACATTTCCTCTTCTAAACTAGAACAAAAATAAGATAACTAACAGTTAAAGAAAGAAGTACAAACGAGGTGTGATATTAGCTGCTTTATTTTCTTTTCTTTCTTCTTTTTTTCTCTCTCTTAATAGTGCAAAAGTGGACGTGATTTATCACAAGAGACAAAAACATACTGGATATTCGGCGAATGCGCCTTTATAACAGACAAACAATTAACAGCAATATACCAAAAGGAGAACTATAGAGGGGAAAAAGTATGTTTTATTTTGATCTTGATGTTTTTTTGCCTTCTGTGCTGCTTTGGCTCCATCGTATATTGATGTTTGCGCTTTTAATTGTTGTCTGTGTTGATAAAGGCGCATTCGCCGAAATACTCCAGATCAGTTTTGTGTTGTATCTGGGAATAAAATACGCATTACACTTGTCGTGTATTGTTGTTTGTTGTATGTTCCAGTGACGTTGCCTCCCCCCCCCTCCAGCTGTTCAGTTTTTGTTTCTTCTGGAGTGTTCGAACATTATGCAGGCTTACGATTAGTTGCATGTTTCATCCAGGTTTCATTTTGCCGTCCCATATTCGGACATTGATTTCCCCAAACCACCCCACCCACCCCAGCACCTATCTAAACCCACCCACACCCACTCCTATCCCAACACTCCCTAGTGTTGCATACAGCTGGTGCAAGTGCCCATAATCATTTGATGGATGCGGCAAGCGGCCATTTCAGTTACTTAAAAGTGTTGCATAGTTAATGCCTGTTGAATCTTCCACTATTTAATATGATGCTGTTAACTAACGTTGTTGTGGTTTGTTGTTTTTGTTTGTGTGCTGTGCGCGCAATTATATATGTTGAACCTTTTTTGATTGCCAATGCCTATACTGTTGTAAAGCCAGATGAGAACAATGTGGGGCATCGCGCATAATAACAATCCCTATAGGGGAAGAGGTGAAAAGGCGCATGGGCGGGTAAGAAGCCACCCAATTATCTCATGAAAATGAAGCAAATTTCAGTCTCATTTGCACCATGAGACGAGCGTTAATGTCTAGCATTCGCTTCATGGGCAAATTTGACTGAAATTCTATTTATTTCATGAGATAATTGGGGTGGGCGTCTTACCGCCATGCGCTATACCCGTCTCCCATACCTGATTGCCCAAAACCTAAACCTGTCCATAACCCTATCCCTACCAGAGAAAAACAAAAAGTTGTTCTACCTGAGTAATTCAGTGAGAATGTTTAGTGTGAGGTGAACGAAGTTCAACCTGTGCCAAGTGACGAAAACTAGAGCCAGTCAAAGTGATGTATGGTTACGCGCACATGCCCTATGTTAGCTGTTTCCACCATGACAGCAAACACATTAAACCATGGCCGTTGAATAGGCCACTGAGACTAGTTATTTACGACTGGGACAGCGATAGATAATCCCTTGTTGGTCAGTATCAAAAAGGGCATTCACTCTTCAAAAGGACAGCATTAGTGGCCTCAAAATGGGTTATTGGCGAGAGTAAAATCCCTGCTTGGCCAGTACTCAAGCACGTACCAAGGGCATTCACTCTGCGCAAAAGGTGGTCGTTGCAGTGCAAATAGCCTAACATTAGCCCTGAATTTAACCATCAATGCAGCCATATTTCAGCCAAAATGTGCCCCATTAAATTAAACCTCGGTTAGAGAAAAGAAAAATCATCGCAAGTATTGGGGATCTTCTGGGACGCTATATAAAAGAAGGCTATCTACTTCGCAAAACTCTGGACAATAGGATACTTTGGATAATAGACTCCAATTTTGATGCATTTTAGTGACTAGGTGTTAAAATCAATGTGTGCAAAATGTGACTTAGCGGTGAAAGGGTTAAACGCAAAGCCCCAACCCTCCATAAATATTCTCTCTATAATCAAGCTTCCGCGGCAATTTCCAACCCCAAAGACGGTAATGTTCTAAATGGGCTACAAAACTGTCTCCAATGTTCACCTCTTCCGTTTTACAGTGCCAAACAGGAAGTCGGGCTTCGACATTAATTAAGTTGTTACTGCTTCCAGCTCCAGCAACTTCAGAAGGAATACCATGCAGTGCAGTCTCTAGGCATAATGCATGCGTTAATAATGAAAAACAAGAGTTACAGTCTAACGGGAGGTTGGGGTGGATTTGAATAAGTTAAAACAGTTTTTAAAAAGGGTGTATGATGGCACAAAGAAACAGTTCTGACGCGGTTTCTTTGAACACAACCCAACACACATGCGTGCATATACACACACTGGCTCGCAGCAGGCGCATACCGCATTCCAACACACACACACACACACAACACACACAACACACAACAACACCCACACACCAACACACACACACAACACTACGATTGTTAAGATCACTTAATGGGATATACTTTAATTAAAGAACTACGAAACACACATCACAGGCACACGCACACTCCTACACTCACGCGCACGCGCGAGCACGCCAAACA
>JAGGCT020000768.1:0-57234 GCA_017654935.2 Phymorhynchus buccinoides | reverse complement strand
ACGGAACTGATAAAGACATAATGTGACTTTCATTCATGTTGGATGTTTGTTCGTGTTTCTCAGGGATGTAAATCCATGCACTTGCTCAAATTATTTCTCATCTGCAGATTTCTCTTTCTTTCCTCCCGATTTAACCTCCGCTGGGGTTACATTTTTGCCTACTCTCTTTATCAGTAAATTCCTTCCTTTTGTAGTAAATGAATCTGTATAAGGATTCTCATTTAGACATGAATTTCGAATTCATATTTGTCGTTTTGATCTGGAGCATAAATGGTCATGTTGCTTCAAACAAACTGCAACAGATGTGTCTCTTGGCTGAGATTTGCACTGTGTCTGTCCTTCCTGGCTTGCATATAAAACATTACATAAATGCCACTATAAAACTGTCACAATAAAAGACACAATAAGCAGGTGCTTTGTTTGGGGTACATTATTGACTGAATTTTGTATAACAGAGACAAAAACCACTCTCTCAGAACACTACCTTCTCCTTTTCACTTTCAAGTTTTTATTCGTGTTCTATGAAAAGAGAAAACTTATAAAGCTAATAAAACTGGAAATAACAAAAGGGAGTAATGCCCAATACAAAGGATTAAAAGGAGCTTGCTTGAAAAGAGTTAATGTACTTTATTGCAAATGGTTAATTAAAAACGGATTACTGCAGATTCATCTAAGTGAATTAACCGCTTATACAGGGCATCTCCAAGGCTATCAACACATAGAACAGGAGCATCTTGATAATTCAGTAAATTATAATCATATCTACATTATGTACATCCTGCAATAAAAACATACAAATGCAATGACGTGACGTAAGCTGAATCACTGAAATCCCTGGCAAGTATAAGTAGGCCACAGTGGTTTATAAGAGGGCTTTACAGGTCTTTTAGAGCTGTGTGAAATAATCTATTTCTTTAAAACCACAGCATTCCAATGGTTAAAAAAATCTACCATAGCCACGTGAAGCGATCTATTGCTCTTAAATCAGAATATTCTCATAGTTTTAAGCAATCTTTCGGAGCCCTGTGAAAGGTTCTATTGCTTTTAAATAAAAACAATTCCGATAGTTTAAAACCCTTCGGAGCCATGTGAAGGGATCCACTCCTTTAAAATCGGACATTCCAATAGCTTAAAAATCGTTCAAAGCAATGTGAATGGATCTATAGTTTTTAAATCAGAACATTCCTGCAGTCTAACATGTTTTTCACTACTGTGGTCAGAGGGGCAAACTGTTAACTGGGTCCATTCTACATCCTTGAAGTTTACGTACGATGTCATTTACTGACATGTCAATGTGGGCGCAGGTAAACTGTTAACTCTGAACATTATTGAAGTTGGTAATGTATTCCACAGATGTAGGGATAGGTACTTTGTTACCTCAGAGCATCACTGACCTCTGGTTTAGCTTGCTTGCTTGTTTGTTTTGTTTTCTGAACAGTTGATAGAGGTAAGCTAACACTCAGAACAACAGGACTCCAGTCATAGTTGATCAAAACTGCTCAGTTTTACTGCTGTCTTCAGTCTCTCACGAAATGTTATTAGTCTTTCGGTTCTATCTTTCTTTTCTTTTTCACATCACTTTGCTCTTCCATAAGCTCAATTCTCTTCTTCCTCATCATTTTCCTCTTTGAACGTTCTCTCCCTCTTCCTCGTGTCTTTTCACTTCCGGAACGTCCTCTTCTTCGTCACTTTCTTCTTCCCAGACATCCTCTTCCTCATCAAAATCTTCTTTCTCATCTTCTTCATCGCTTTCTTCCTCATCATCTTCTTCCTCGTCATCTTCTTCCTCATCTTCCTCCACGTCATCTTATTCCTCACCACTCTTCTTCATCATCATCTTCTTCATCATCATCTTCTTCATCATCATCTTCATCTATATCATCTTCATCTTTCTCCTCGTTGTCACCTTCCCCATCTTCTTTCTTTTGCTCATCTTTTCCTTCTTTTTTCAAAACATCATTGAAGTTGATCTTGTCTTTCAACACTTGGGAAAGGGGCAGCTTGTTGATTCTGTATGCCCGACCTGGCTGACATCCAACGCTGTGAGACACCGCTAAGCGAGCCAGGTGCTGCAGGCGGCAAGGGGTAGCAGCAGCTGCCTCAACACGTCTGTAGGCCTCCTTCCATTCCTCACTCACTGCTTCTGAGTTTATTAAACGATGTTGGAACTTTGGATCAATGGCAATCTTATTCAGGGTTTTGTTAGAAAAGGTTCCACATCCCAGCATCATTTTGACAGCTTCAAGGTGACAATTGTCAAATATGAGAAAAGAGCTCACAGCCATTCTCAAAGGGCAGTTGAGGTATTTTCGTGGTGGGGTTATTCTTTGGAATGTGGACAGGCCTGAGGCAAGAAACAGACGAATCGTCTTCAAAATGCTATCAAATTTGTCTTTGAACTCAAAATTGCTGTCGCGATACAAGTTGTAAACAGCTACAAAAAGTAATGTTTCTTCTCCAACCGTCTCTCCATCCTTCAGGCCAATCTCAACACAAGTGGCAGAATCCACTTGACTCATCAGGGTTTCAACAATGTCCACAGGACCACTACACTTAACAACATTCTTTAGGGCTTCCTTGAGAGTTTCTGAATCAGTACACCTGGTCATCAATTCTCTAACAATTGTCCATCTTGATGACCTAGAGTCACTAAGAATGGTGAATCTAGTCAATATCCAATTCAACACAGCTTGGTTTTGACACAACCTTGCATGGTCTAAGACATATGTCAGTTTGTGGCATGACAATACCACAGCCCAGTCAAAAAGCTTTTGGTCTTCACAAATTTTGAGCAGATTGTATGTGCCTTTAAACGGTGTAAATGAATGAACAACCTCAGCATTCATGGGAGAGATCTTCAGCATTGCAGCACCCAGAGAGAACAAGCCTTTGTCAGCAGCCAACGCTACAATTTCCCACAGATTCCAGGGGTGAAGTTCAAGAGTTGTGAAAGAAGCAGCCATCGTTTCCATCAGTTCCCAATCCCCACTGACCAGGGCCAGGAAAAACGCCAGGGTGCGATGACCATTGTCTACACACCACTGCCTCAAAGTGGACAAACTGAATGGCCAATGGTCTTTACCAAACCTTTCTTGCACAGCGAACACCTGTAACTTTTTCATTATCATGGAATTCTCTATGATCCACTGGTTTAAAACCGATGCCATGCCAGGCCACATGGACTGGTCACGTAACATGTCGTGGACACACTTCTCCAGCAGTTTGAGACCTTTCCAGTGGTCGTCTTCTACATCAGAGAGGAAGAAAGGCAAAACATACCAGGCTTTCTTCATTATTGCAAAATCAACGAGAAAGAAGAGTTTCCTAATGTCAGATGAACTTGTGTTTCCCAGCCTTATTTTCCCTTCCTTTTGAAATTCAAACATTCTGAAAATAAAGTCGGGTCTTGCAGACATTGCAGATGTACATGCATATACAAAATTTGTGTCATCATATTGAATCCAGCATGTGCCTTGCACTCCAAATCCACAGAATTTCATACACAATCTTATAAAACAGTCGGCGCAGTCCAATTCCAAACATTTACAAATGATCTTTTTGAACAAGTAATTGTAGACCGGACCTGCATTGTGTAATTCATTATGAGGGAAATGTTTAATGAAGGTTTCCAGGCTGGCATCCGACTGAAGCATGAAATATCGATTCATTGTAAATTTGGCAGCATATAATTTAAGCCATTTTCTACCCTCTATTTGAAGAGTCCCACAAACCTTGGAAAACATTTCACAGTCCGCATCTCCTGAAAGCAACCAAGAAGTAACAAATTTCAGATCTTTTTTTGAAACACCAAATTTACACAAAGTCAACACTAAATCATATTCCTTCAATCGAATGGATTGGCAAAAAAGAAATGATCGATCTGTCAGTGGCTTCCTAGGAGACTGGTATAATAGCTCTACAAATTCTTGATAGCAACCAACACTATATTCATACAATTTCCCCAATGCAAGTCTGAATTGGTCTTGCTTCAGATCAAAGATATCAATTTCATCCCAGCAAAACACCCTAATCAAGGCTTTTTCACGTGGATGGTATGCAGCCACAAACAGTGCAAGGTCTTTCTCTCCTCCGTCATACAATGTTCTATACAACCACAAGCCTCTATCTCCCCCTTCACACACCGACTGTAGATTCTCCTTGCTGTACTGATGGACAAACTTTTGTTTGAACAGGCGGCGACTCCTAGGACAACATCTGATCAACTGGAGGAAAGTAACTTCATACAGGAGGTGAGCAGCAAACTGGATGGCGGCCATAAGCAGTGAGTCACTGACCCAATCTCTCTGCAGGATAGGCACAGCTAGATGTCCCTGACGGTATCTGATGCAAGCCATCAGCAGCAGTCCTGCCAGATTGTCACGCACGGGGCCAGCAGGACACAGTTCCAGAACAGTCATCAACTGGTTGTTGTCCAACAGGCCTCTGACCAGTCCACTGGTTTTCTTAGACAAGTGAACAACCCATTCCCACTGAGGGTCTACAGCTGCTCCGTCCACAACAGCTGTCAGCCAGTTATTGCAGCGGTCCATGTGGTCCACAAGCTCTGTAACATTGTTCCACATGGAACTCTGAACATGATCACAAAAATGTCCAAACTGTCCACATAAGCAGACGTTACCAGCATTCTGATTCTCTGAAGTATCCATTGTTACAACAAAATCGGTATCAGAGCTAATTCCAGACAGACCACGAAGATGCTTCTGTTCTTGAAATCCAAACACTTGTAGGAAGTATTAGATAATATTGAAGTACTCAGGAAATATTAGCCATGCGGTGGCCCAAGGAAAGACTAGCAGATGTGTGGTAATCCGAAAACACTATCATATGTGGAGGTCATTAGAAAACACTAGCAGATGTGGAGGTCATCAGAAAACACTAGCAGATGTGGTGGTCATCAGGAAACACTGGCAGATGTGGTGGTCATCAGGAAACACTAGCAGATGTGGAGGTCATCAGGAAACACTGGCAGATGTGGTGGTCATCAGAAAACATTAGCAGATGTGGTGGTCATCCGGAAAAAATAGCAGATGTGCTGATCATCAGAAGTCACTAGCAGATGTAGTGATCATCAGGAGTCACTAGCAGATGTTGTGGTCATCAGGAAAAAAGGTCATTCAGGAACTGGTTGCCTGAAGAACAGTAAATATTCCTTTATTTAGAAGACATTTCATGTGCAAGAAGGCGTGTAAACATGTGCAACAATGGTTCCTGTGTAAGTACTTTTCTAGGACGAAAATCATAATGATGTCACGTGGACCATTTTTTAAAAATCCAAATGAATAAAACTGTCAAAGGTCTTCAGAAATCACGATTTTTTTACCTCTAAAAATTATTTAGTATAGCCAATCCCTGTGTGAGTGGCGATATTCTCTGATTAAGTTATAAGTTTCTTTATTGCCCATTGGCATTGTACAACGCACATGGAAACTTGTCTTCCACCGTGTAAACAAGATGAGATATATCAAACTAAAAATATTAAATATAAACATAAAACATACATTTACATTAAACAAATATGTAACTCTCACACCACACCCAATCATTCATCCGCTCTCCGCTATCTTGCTCACTCATCATGCAACCCACCACCACTTCCGCCTTCTTTTTTTTTCTTTTTGATTAGTGCAGCTTTCTCAAACAGCAACTATCTCCCTAGTTATCCAGTAATCAAAATAAGGTACAAACTGCAACTGACATTTTTTTCGAAACATGTATAATTACATGACCGATAAGTAGTTTAAAAAAACGACATAGCCTCCAAATCAACACGAAACTACTTATGTGTAGACTTAGGACTATAGTTACTTTTCCAAATCATTACTAAAGAGAGGGTGTTTCATAAGCCGCGAAACTAAGGCTATTTGAAGCCTGTCCCTACTGACGCCCTGTAACTGCGTTCCATGTCAGTGATTTTGTGATTATCGAGTCTTACGGACTTCAAAAATTTAACCACCCTGCTGACGAACCCATACATACAAATTGTCAGTTCCATTTTCTTATAACTGAAACTACCTACAACAAATCAATGTGCTTAACATGATTCAGCAATGACTACAGAAAATGGAGCAAAGCACTGAAAGGCTTATTAACCATAGTCAGACTCGATCGTTCAGTGACTTGAGAACCTAAAGCACATGTATTAATTACCACCTTTTTTAGAAAAATGTTGAGAACTCGTTCTTTTTTCACCTTTAAAAGCTCCTGCAAAACAGTTTAACAGACAACACTGAAATATAGAATTCTTCAATGACCTTAAAGTTAAAACGATGTCAAAGTTGTTTTGAAAGGTCGGAAAATAGATTCTTTAAATGTTAACTTTTCCAACCCGAAAAGTGCCAAACCATGCACGAATCCAGGACGAAGACGGCAATCTCCCAAGATCCATCATGGAACACTCACATCAAGAATACCGTAAGCAAGGCCAAAGAACTCTGAAGATGTGCTCCATCACCGTCAAGGAAACTGCCCAAGATCCATCATGGAACACCCACATCAAGAATACCGTAAGCAAGGCCAAAGAACTCTGAAGATGTGCTCCATCACCGTCAAGGAAACTGCCCAAGATCCATCATGGAACACCCACATCAAGAATACCGTAAGCAAGGCCAAAGAACTCTGAAGATGTGCTCCATCACCGTCAAGGAAACTGCCCAAGATCCATCATGGAACACCCACATCAAGAATACCGTAAGCAAGGCCAAAGAACTCTGAAGATGTGCTCCATCACCGTCAAGGAAACTGCCCAAGATCCATCATGGAACACCCACATCAAGAATACCGTAAGCAAGGCCAAAGAACTCTGAAGATGTGCTCCATCACCGTCAAGGAAACTGCCCAAGATCCATCATGGAACACCCACATCAAGAATACCGTAAGCAAGGCCAAAGAAATCTGAAAATATGCTCCATCACCGTCAAGGAAGCTGCCCATAAAGCCTTGGTTCGTCTCACTCTAGAATACGCCGCACCTGTCTGGGACCCTCATACAGCCAAGACCACTGGCAAGATCGAGCGGGTCCAGCGCCATGCAGCTTGCTGGTTGTAAATAGCCACCAACAAACATCCAGTGTGGACAATATTGTTACCCAGCTGCAGTGGCCTCCGTTCAAGGACAGGCAACGCTTAGCAGAGCTGGCCACATTCTTCAAGTTCCACCATGGAGAGGTGGCCATCAATAGATGGCCAGTCCCCCCCATACCCCATCCTCCAGCACGACAGACCCACTCTGCAGCCTACCTTCTTCCTGTCTGTAAGACAAATTAAGACAAGTTTTCACTCTTTCCCAGGGCTGTGTGTGAGTGGAACTCTTCCATCCGAGGCAATAACAATAATTCAAATCCCATATTTGAATCCTTCCCTGGGCCCGTCCTTCTGCCCTCCCCCTTCTGGTCTCCCCCTGTCCTCGCCCTTCCCATTTAACTCACCCCTCCCTCTGTCCATGCCTCTCCCTCAAATTGAACCCCACCCCCCTTTCCCTACCAATCTTTCATAGTAGCTGATCACTTGATCTGGGCCCGTCCCTCTGTCCTCACCCCCACCCCACCCCCATACACACACATACCCGTCCTTGCCCTTCCTTTACCTCAACTCTCCCTGTCCAATATAATCTACTCTCCCTCAAATCGCGTCCTCCACCGATCCCCTACCGTTTTCCCTACCGGTCTCTCGTCGAAGCTGTTAATTTGGGCAGCAACTATCTACACAAAGTTTTATTTATTGAAAAATGCATAAATGCATAGAAGAAAAAAAAAAGAACAAACAAAAAAAGAAGCTTCTACAGTAAACTTCCTAATACTGATTCTAGACAAAATGCAAAAATTGAACTGATTATTTGAAAATGCATACAAAAAAACGAACACAAGAACAGAAACGGAAACATCTACAGTAAACTTCCAATAGGTGTGGACAGCATCAATTTTGCAATTAAAGTCATATTAATTTCTGTGTCAGTTAAAATATCCTTAATATTATTGTACTAAAGGCTTCCGTACACGTTAACATATTTTGCTAGTTCTCCTTGACAACACAATGTTAATGATAGTATTATCGTAATATTTCAATGTCACAGCGCTATCTTTATGAAAAAAGTACACATATTCAATATTCGATAATTGGAGAACAATATTGGGCATTCTAATAGTAAATTATGCCTCTCACAATTAATTTCTATGTTTATCTAGATTTCCGTGAGCTTAGTCATACCTTGTACACTAAACAATAAAATTGATCTGCTGTATATCAGAATATTAAGTCAAAAGTCAGACGTGTTGGTACAAATGTTTTTTTAGGCAGGTAGGTAGGTAGGTAGGGACCACACAAGCTTTTTAAAACAGTCCCATCTTTTATGTATTTTCTGGTAATGCTTCCTTTCGGTCAAGGTTGATGCAGCATAAAGTTTCCTAATGAAGCATTATTGGTCATAGCTTCTAAAAATCTACAAATTTTGGTAATTCATCCAGACGATTTTTAAACATGTTAGTATAAGGTGCACATTTTATGTCAGTAGGCAACCAGTTCCACATGTTAGTAATTCATTACCAAAACAATTTTTTTTCTTATGTTAGCAGGCTATTATATCTTTTCAACAAAGAGTACATTATCATATGTTGACAAAGGCAAATTCTCGTAAAATCTTTTACCAACTCTGTCAGCAACCTCATTCCACCCCCCGGCGGGCTTCCACCTATCATGGGGGGGGGGGGGGGGGGGGGGGGGGGGGCTTACGGAGAGTAGGCCCAGCAGCCTCCTAAAGTCCAACCACATATCCTCGTCGTAGGAGGCGGGCAACGGCTTAGGCTGGCTTATGTGGTTAGGGCCCTCCCGTGGGGATACCGGGGGGTCTTTCTGCAGAAATAGTTCCCCCTTCTTCTGGAAGATCTGTGCTAGTAACTTCCCCTACTCTGTCACACTCTTTGACTCTGCCTTTTCTCTTCTTTTTGCTTTCTGGCGTCTACTTTTTTCTGCCTTATTGGTCCATTCTCCTGCATTTTTTCTATAAAACCCTTCCACGTTTTTCCTTTTTACAATTTATAACAAGCCAGTTTGTTTTTTTTTATTGTACACTGGCGTCCACACGTGATACTTGCGCACTTGAGTGGGCACCTGTTGTCCATTCTGCAGTGCATATTTGCTTAAATAGCCTTTTTATGTATTTTAGCTTACTAGTATGTATTTAGTATTTGTTATCCTTTTTTACTGTTTTGTTTAAAACCTGGATCCGATAAATAGAGTAGAGTGGCTCAACGTTTCCAGCACTGTGTGGACTCATGTGCTATAGGGTGCAATGGTGGAGGTGTCATGTTATGAATTGTACTGTACGTTTTGTTGTTTACAGGTTGTTGAACGTTGGTAAGATACATTGACGAGTGTTTTGTACTAAGTGGTCGAACTTTACGCGGTGACAGTCCTGAGATGACCATAGCTGTTGACGGGACTATAATGGAAAAAATAAAAATAAATAAATAAACCTCATTCCAATAGAGCCCACAATAGGATGTCACCCAGCAAAAATCTATACCAATTCCTAAGAAGTAGGCTATGCATTTGGTGTCAAACAATCCACGGAAAAACAATAAAATATCACAAGAGAATAACTCACAAATAGGTAATATTAACCTATAGTTAGGCCTACATTTGAAGCCCCTTCTTACGGGGATGGATGTAGATTATATTACTGCTAAACTCGCTGACAATTTTTCTGACTATTACCAGAAAGCTTATATAAACTATCTCTGCTATTACCTACCTTCAAAGATGATCAGCGTCTTGTCTCACTCAGCAGTCTCAATGACAGGTTCAAAAACTGTAGTGATGAGCGAATGTGTTTTCCTCTGTCCTATTTGCTGACAGGAAGCGGGTAGTCACTAGGCTTAACGAAAAAGTGAACATCAACTCAGTGAAAGTCGGATGAGACTCACAGGAAGGGGAGGAGACGGAGAGGGGTAGGGAGATTAATTTTAGTGGTTGCAGGCCGCAAGTGCAAACACCCCTAACTCCTACCTGAAGGTAGAAAGGCATCAAAGCAAGACAAGTAAGTAGTCGTTCGGGCTATATTCACATTTATGCCCGTCTGCTGGCGTCAAGAACGATAATTTGTAACAGAAAAGAACATAGCGATTGCTTTTTCAGTCAACAGATTACCGTTCTTGACCGGGTTGACGGGCATAAATGTCAACGGCATACGGCATAGCCGTAGTTCGAATCAAATGACAATTGAAAGTATCAAAAACATTCCCTACAAGACAACTTTCGTCTTTAAAAAAATAATATTTGTGTGCGTGTGTGTACGTGTGTGTGTGTTTGCGCGTGCTTGCGTGCGCGCACTGTTGTATGCATCAAACTCAGGGTATTTGCACTGGGTCTTGGTGCTACAGCCTGGAGACTAGTTAGCCTTGTTCAAGAAATTTATAGTGTTGTTTTTCTTCAATTGTGCTCCTATTCTTGAATTCATTCCTTCTCCCAACAAACACTCTTCCAAAGTCTACGTGTGTGTGTGCTTAAAATCAGTAATCTCTTGTAAACACAAGAGATCGAGGAGGAAAGGGGGGGGGGGGGGGGACTCTTCTTTTAAGATTCCCCGTTGTCCGGCTCTCCTTAGAGTTTCTTTTCACTGATTCACAAATGATAGTTTTGAATTAGCTCTTGAAACTACTTTATCGCCATGAAAATCTTGAATAACTCCAAGTGTATTGAGTGTTTTTTCGGGTCCTAACACTAACCCATCATAGATATTTTTTAAATCTGTTAACAATGTGAGCAGAGTTGCTAACTAAAACACTTTCAAAAAAAAAAGTTTTAACACAAGAATCGGGCGCTTAGACTTGTTTATAATAGTTTAACGCATGACTTATTGTTTTCCAATGTAATTTGATTATTCTGATACTGGCTTTTTTTAATAGTGTAAATGCAGTAATATTTATTTGCAGAATTTTGTTGTTCGTTTGTTTTTAATTTGCAGTAAAACACGGCATGAGAAAATCGTTCCGTTCAAAGACTGCAGTTTATATTTTCCTTTGTTAACTATGCCATGTTCAATTCGGTGTGTGTGTGCGTGTGTTGTGTTGTGTTGTGTTGTGTGTGTGTGTGAGAGAGAGAGATGTGAGAAAGAGAGAGAACACTCAACTTTATTTAACAAGGAAAAAGATTTTAGGCAATGCCTATTCTTACAATATGTTCTTGGATAAAAGAACAACAATTAAATTGCTAGAGAGAGAGAGAGAGCGAGAGAGAGCGAGAGAGAGAGAGAGAGAGAGAGAGACGGACACTGAGACTGACAGACAGACAGAGAGAGGGAAAGGCATAAATAAGTGTTCAGCGTGCATGCCTTCATACAACAGTCCATTCAATAAATACCCTTGCAGAAAAATCACATTTATTCAACTCTCTAAACCATTTGATAACCACAACATCATTGTTCGACAACATTATCAGCGGAGGCAGCATCAATCTCATCATCATCATCATCATCACCATCACACATGGAGGAGGGGTGGGTAAACCAAGCATCATTCACACAAACTCATGCATTACACTTCTTTGTACAAGCAGAAACAGCCATCACATTAAATTAAGAATTAACAAAATCCTCATGCAATTTCCATATGCTTTATAAGATAATTCCAGTTGAAGATGCTGCTTGTTTTGTTTCTCTGCATTCATACCATTTAACGCGTCATGCAATCAGAGTTTCGAACCAAATTAATTTTCTTCCTTGATGTTTTCCATAATATTAATGTGCAACAATTGATTTTCAAGCAAATCCACATTTATTTACACATGAGAGGCAGGCTTCTTGTTCAGTGGAAACAGTCATTTTCACAAGTGTGTCTGGAAGAACCACAATCAGTGCCCGTCAACTAGACGTAGACCCCAAATGTACTTAGCGGCACCCTCCTTTATGGTTCTGAGACCTGGTGCTGTACAAAAACCAAGCACGACTCCTTCAAAAACATCCGTCAACGATGCCTTCGCTTTATCATAGTTAGTATGCAAAGCTTCATCTGGTGGTGTAAAGTTGCACGGAGGTAACGCGCTCGTCTTGTGTCAAGTAAACCCGAGTTCGAACCTGGGTACAGGGGATTTTTCCTCTCACTTTGCACCAGGCCTTAGACGATAAACCGAGGTCCAATGTGCCCATGCATAGCACATGTTAACCCCAGTGGCAACGAAAAAGTTGTCACTTGGTCAAAATTTACACACACACACACACACACACCCTCCCTTTCCTTCCCCATCAGTCACACAAAAATCGCATGAAAATAATTGGGTGACGCGCCTCTGGCTGCGACGTGCTCTCCAGGTGGGAGCAACCCGAATTTCACAGAGAAGCCTCTGTGACTATAAAGTACCTAATACCTAAATACCAAACAACAAAGTCTTAGAGCCTGCCAACATCCCCAGCATTGAGACCCATGCTTCTGTACAAACAGCTCCGCCGGGCGGGACACCTGTCACCCATGGAGGACACGAGAACGCCAAAAGCCGTGTTCTGTGGTGAGCTCTGCCAGGGAAAACGTGACAGGGGAGCCCCACAAAAGCACTTACGAAAAATGGAAAGCAGACATGGACTTTTGTTGTTTCTAACTGCATTTGTGAAACATTATTTTTTCTTCCTCTCTTCCATCCCTTTTTTTCTTTTTCTCTGGTCACATCTCCAAAGTGTGTACAATTACTTATATATAAAGAAGTAGGTCACCTCCAAGGAAGAAGAAGCGCTTCAAAGACCAGTTGAATCACCACTTCACCATAGCTAGTATCCCTGACAAAGACTGGGGAAACATGACCGACCCAAGACAGGGATGAAGATCATTAATAAGGCGACAGAGGCCTTTGAGGCAGTCAAGAAAGAAGAAAAGCGTCAACTGCATCAACAGAGCCACTCAAACCCGTACCCATCATGCCTTAAAGTACACCAGTCCAGGATCGGCCTCTTCAGCTACCAGAGGGCATACCGCCAGGGAATTCCCCTATGATCCTCAGAGCCCAGGAACCAGCCAGCAGCAAAGTACAAACATGGATTTTCAAGCAAACCCACATTTATTTACAAGTAACAACTAATAGGACTCCGTTCAGGGGAAGCAGTCATTTTCTTGGTATTCTGAGTCATAGTAATAGTGAACAGCCTTAGTCTTTCTTTTGACCCTTTGCTCAAATGGCTCTGATCATTGGTTGGCATTAGCCTGTAGTAGGGGCCAACAGTGACATGAGAACTGTACAATAAAATTATTTTTCACAGTAATGGAAAATCATAGTACCGTTTAGTCTCTTTTGGAAGACTAAGACTCTCAAACAAGGGGCCTTGGCACCGGCTTTGGTGCTGCAGCCAAAGGGATGGGTTGGCCTTTGGGGAACTTCTCCAACGCCAGCAGTCCTCAAATCTCTTTGGCCGCGAGATTGGGGATGTACCCTGGGCAAGGCATCTCCACTATAAACAAATTCTAGCCCTCCAGAATGGCATCTGCCCCCTCTGCTATCTGGCAGTCACATGGTTGGAAACGACTGACTAGTATACAATAGTGAGCAGAGCTTGACACATGACTTCCCAATCTTTCTCACAACATATTCCCTAAAGTCATTGATGGATCCAATCATCCATCAATGTTTCACAAAAGGCGGTTTTTAGGTAAATTATTGGTTTGTTGCGTTTGCTGAAATGACAGAAACAAAATCAGTACTTATGAAGAGCATACAGAATACATTTTGTGGACAGGTACATCTGCTTGAAACCTGCTAAAATAGCAATGGTTTTTTTACTTATCTGTTATGGGTTCCTTACTACACAGAACATTTAAGGGGGGGGGGGGGGACGCCAATAGATGTGAATCCCAACCAGAGCAATGAACTTTACTGACCTTTATAGTCACAGTGTAGGCACTGCAATTTGGCACATGTATACAAAGAAAATGAGCTGAGGCTGGTGGGTAAAACTGAATGTGGAATACATGTGGGGGGGGGGACCCACCTTTTCTCCAGAATTTCATTGAAATGATCCTTTATCACTTTTTATTACAATTTTCCTTGTCAGGAAATCAGTACAGCGCAATATTAATCTACCAATGAGCTAGTTTCAGCCAGTCAGTCAGTCAACAGCTACTCATTTACTGCATCAGTTTCTATTGTGCGATTCATTTTAAAAAGCTAAGTATTTCATTTCTAAGCCTCCTAGGGGAAATGTATTAAAATTCAAACTTAGTCACGGAGAACAGATCAAAACTATGCATTTGGGTAAATACACTTTCCGACTCTGGTGTGTTCATGATAAGCGTAGTTCCTTCTCAGAGTCAGTCAAAACTAAAAAGAAAAAAGAGAGAAAACATACTTGAACCAAAGATATTCTAAAAGGGTAAGATGGATTATTTAAGAGCTCGGCGAACCGGGCTGATAGAGTTATCGTTAGTGGGGCCAGTACACTTTTCACAGTGGAGGCTATCCAAAAACTCAGACTGGAACTTGAACGGAGAATTCAACTGGCCTATCGACGTGCAAAATGTGTACTGTTTCAAAGGGACATAGCCAGTGTTTCTGTCCTCACTACTCATATAGGGAAAAGAGACCGGATGCTTATCTTCCCCTATACAGTCTTTGCTTGAACATATTTTGACCCATTGTGGGTGGGTTGATGTTTTCTTTCCTTTCCATTTTCTTTTTAGTTTTGATTGACTCTGAGAAGGAACTATGCTTATCACAAAGCTATGTATAAAAAATAACTAAAAGGCAAACATTTTGGTCTCACAATCAATACTGAACCAGAGTACAGCTGTAAGTGTTAGTTAGTCTATTGAGTATTATAGTCCTGTCAACAGCTATGGTCATCTCAGGACTCACACATCAATGAATCTTAACAAAGTTCAACAACCTGAAAACATACAAAATATAGTACAATTCATAACACAACACCTCCATCATTGTACCCTATAGCTGATAACTCTAGACACTGCTGGAAACGTCGAGCCATTCCGCTCTGCTTATCGGATCCAGGTTTTAAAAAAACAGTAAAAAAGGATAACAAACACATTCTAGTAATCAAAAATGTATAAAAAAGCCATATAGGCAAATATGCACTGCAGAATGGACAACAGGTGCCCACTCAAGTGCGTAAATGATCACACCTACATGCCAGTGAACAATTAAAAAAACAAAAACTGACATGTCATAAATTGGGTTTTTTTAAATGTGGGAGGGTTTTATAGAAAAAAGTCAGGAGAATGGACCAATAAGGGAGAAAGATAGAAGACAGAAAGCAAGAAAGATGGCAGAGTCAAAGAGAGAGACATATTAGAGGAAGTTACAAGCACACAACTTCCAGAAGGTGGGGGAACTATTTATACAAAAGACTCCCCCGGACCCTGGTATCCCCACAGGGAGGGACTTGTGGATTGGATTGCGGGGTTGACCAGCTCCCCGAATGGAGGCACAAGGCATCCACCCACTGCTGGGCTCCTCTCCGTAAGTCCCCCCCCCCACACACACACACACACACCCACATCATGATAGGCAGAAGCCTGTGGGGGGTAGCTGTAAGTGTAAACTCGCTGTCAAGATCACATAACAGGGGTACACACAGAAAGAAGGAAGGGTACAGTACTTGGCAAAATGAAAATTGCTTTGAACACTGTTCTTGTGTTGAATCTTTGGCTTGATTGTTGACAAACAATGTAAAGAACAAAGAGGAAAAAAAGACTTGGTGGGAAAAAATATATAAAAGTAATCTATCCAAAAACAAAAGGAAGTAATCTTTAATTCCATAATATTTAAGAAAGTGCAAGGATTGTTTCATTTCACAACCCAAAGAAGTTTCTGTAGTTGGAAATTATCTGTCCAGCACTCAGTCTTTCATATGAAACATTCTTCACAATAAGCAGACAGTGATCAATGAATGACACTTTTATTCACTGTTTTCCTGCAAACATAACATACTGCAACATGTGCGTTAACGTTTTCACATGTATTTATAACTCATTGCTGACAAACAACAAAAACATGCACACAGACTCAATAATTTTCCACCTCACTCACATATGCTTTGCTCTCTACATACATGCGGATGTTGAAACGCACAATTCAGCAAGGGCATTCAAATACTGACAATCGTAAAAACATGGGATGAAAGAAAATGTAACAGATTTCATGCACACAAAAAAACAAGAAACAAATTCAT
This sequence comes from Phymorhynchus buccinoides, assembly GCA_017654935.2. Classification (NCBI taxonomy): domain Eukaryota; kingdom Metazoa; phylum Mollusca; class Gastropoda; order Neogastropoda; family Raphitomidae; genus Phymorhynchus; species Phymorhynchus buccinoides. The sequence continues at coordinate 41,058 of JAGGCT020000768.1, read as the reverse complement.
GATTCTGCCTCTTGGAAAAACACACAGTTCACACACAAGCACTGATGACCTATACTCAAGGCGGATGGCACTAAAATTTCCTACATAAAAACTAAATGAACAAAAATTCTACAAATAAAACCCTGTTGCGAATGCTGCTTTCTGATATGTGCCACCTCTCACCACAACCTTACAGGACAACTGTGATTGATGTAGGGTGACCCGCTTAAAAATGTCAACTCGGAAATTTGTTCATTACATTTTTAACCTTTTCCCAACTGAGGCACACTATATCGTGCCTCGCGTTTCTATTCCCCCACGACTGAGGCACAGTTAATTGTGCCCGTGAATTCTGCCTCCGTGGACAGTTAACTGTGCCTTCAACTTTAAAAAATTCTCAGTCTTCCATGAGTTCGGTCTAAGGGAAGCAACCTGTGTAGTAAGTTATAGGGATGGTTTAGCAAGGTTACTGTTACTACTCTGACTGCTTGGAATTTGGCTCTGGAATGCGTAACCTGGAAACTGGATTTCCTGACCTTTTGCCGCGGAAACAAATGTCTGCCAGATGGAATCGTGGCACTCATTTCTCAGCAAAAGAAGTGCTAGAAATCATCCTACAAGGTGGATCAGAAGACGAAGGCAGTGACAGAGAAGTGGAGAGTTATGAAGTAGAGGATGAAAACTTTTTATTTGAGGATGCAGTTGAAGATAGTGATTCTGAAGAGGATTCTTTGCCTCCACCTTTGCCTCCTCTTACTGTAGCAGACGACGGAGCAGCGCACGTGGTTGCATAAATGTTACCATATCCCATAAGTACTGGCTCTGTTCTTTCTTTTGATACCAAACACTTCATTGTTAGCGTTTGTTTAGTCACCGTAAACAAAATCAGAAAAGTGCCAAAATAGGCCGTCGACAGGGAAGTGATGCTAGCTCAGCTATCCATAACACGGGAAGTGTAGCGCAGACGCTGCTGCTATCGACAGGGAAGTGATGCTAGCTCTGCTATCCGTCACAGGGGAAGTGTAGCGCAGATGCTGCTGCCATCGACAGGGAAGTGATGCTAGCTCTGCTATCCGTCACAGGGGAAGTGTAGCGCAGATGCTGCTGCCATCGACAGGGAAGTGATGCTAGCTCAGCTATCCGTCACACAGGAAGTGTAGCGCAGACGCTGCTGCCATCGACAGGGAAGTGATGCTAGCTCAGCTATCCGTAACACGGGAAGTGTAGCGCAGATGCTGCTGCCATCGACAGGGAAGTGATGCTAGCTCAGTTATCCGTAACACGGGAAGTGTAGCGCAGATGCTGCTGCCATCGACAGGGAAGTGATGCTAGCTCAGCTATCCGTCACACAGGAAGTGTAGCGCAGACGCTGCTGCCATCGACAGGGAAGTGATGCTAGCTCAGCTATCCGTAACACGGGAAGTGTAGCGCAGATGCTGCTGCCATCGGGATAGTGTTAATAATCAAGCCATTTTCATCCTGCTGACTTTTCAGACTTTTGAAGATATATTTTTGCCAGCTTATTTGGTCAAAAAAGCGCTGACATTTTTAAAGGAAAACAACAAGGCCAACACCAGTTTCCACAACAACAAATTTTGAGGGGAAATCCTTCATTGTAAAGGAAAAACAAGTGTTCATAATTTATATCCCATCAGGGGGGAAATTATATTCTAAAGTGGGTTCAGAAATTCAGGGAACATAGGATAGCCTGAATTTAACTTCTATGCAGGGAAGTACCAAGGATGGAAAAGTGATTCGACAAACTGTTCTGAAACAAGAAAATGAATGGAAGAAAACATCCTGATTCTTGCAGAAACCAAGGGGGCTAAGGGGGAACAGAACAGGACATCTTCAATTTTAACAGGAATACCCGGTATGTCCTTTTCTGAAACAAGAAAATCAATGGGACAAAACATCCTGATTCTTGCAGAAACCAAGAAGGCTAAGGGGGAACAGAATAGGATATCTTCAGTTTTAACAGGAATACCCGGTATGCCCTTTTCTGAAACAAGAAAATCAATGGGACAAAACATCCTGATTCTTGCAGAAACCAAGAAGGCTAAGGGGGAACAGAATAGGATATCTTCAGTTTTAACAGGAATACCCGGTATGCCCTTTTCTGAAACAAGAAAATCAATGGGACAAAACATCCTGATTCTTGCAGAAACCAAGGGGGCTAAGGGGGAACAGAATAGGATATCTTCAGTTTTAACAGGACTATGCCCTGTAAGTACCTGGGCCTCGGAACATCACTGGTAGGGCAGATAAGACATTCATGCTCACGGAATAGACAGTTTTCACACAACTGAAATTGTCTGTAAAAGATGTTTTATAAATACATGTACTACAGTGGATAGCTTCACTCAAAGTTGGTTGCTATGGCAACTGGGTTTTTTCTAGAACTTTCCAAAGTATCATTCTAAAACAATAAACAACAAGAAAACGTTTTTGACATTTTGAACATTGAATGTTCTTCCCAAACACAAAAAATCTAGGTGACAGCATGATTAGCGGTATTAAAAGATTTATTGACAAATTTGTGGGTTGCCTTTTTGGAGGGGTCGCCCTATATACAGACAGCTACATTCCAAAGCATGACGCGCTAGATGATTTGCGCTTTATTGGCTGCAATTTAGTATACTGTGATGCAGAACAAAGTATACATGTGATCAGTCTTTTTTTTCTCTCATCTTTTACTCCAAACCCATTGCTTTTCCTCCAATTTCAGACTTGAAATACACATCTCTCTCTCTCTCACTTTGAAATGGGCCTAAGGCCTAATCAGTAAATCATTCAGACTCAGACACTGACTCTCTCTCTCTCTCTCTGTCACACACACACACACACACCCTCTCTCTCTCTCTCTCTCTCTGTCACACACACACACACATTCTCTCATTCATTTACAACATTTCATTAAATTTTGGCATAATGCATTAGGCAGTGATTGATTTTCTATGAAACAAAATAAAGGTTATGGGTAGTTGAAATCATTGTAATCAATAGGTTGTTCCTTCGCTCATGTTCCTTTTTTTTAATCTTCCAAGAAACAACCAGCTTCACCATTTTGGACTGTTTTTTAAACGCCCTTTAATCTATTTTTAAAGGCTTAAACTTAGTGTAAATAATTAAAACAAATTTAGGCTACTGGCTAGTCACCAATTGTAACAAAATAAATGTATATTTTGCCATAAGGAGGCTTTTATACAAGTGTTTGCATTCACTTTTATCAATCCACCAATTTATATGCTTCAATAATGGCATTACAACACACTAAAACTGAATATAACACTATAGTTAGGCAAAACAAAACAGCACATTGTTTTTTCAAAGGCAAAGTCAGTAATGCTAATAAGAAAGTCTATCCGATTTTGTTTTGCCTGACAAAGTATTTTTCATCAGCTTTCACCTTTGTTAAACAACTTTCCCTGCACATGGCTTGTTTGAAGAAAAAAATCACTGCTGCAGTTGATTTCAAAGAAACAGACAAAAGAATCACTCTGCAGCAATTAGAGCTGTGTCTCATACAAAACAGGAGTTACGTTATCAGAATAATCACACAATGTCCTATAATCATTCAGGAGAGGTTAATAGTTTAGTATATCACAAACTTACGCAAAGGCATAAACTTACACAAGCCTTACACTCAAAACTTTACACCACAAGAACAAAACAGCACTCATGTAGCCCCACACTTAAAAATTGTACATGTTACCAAATGATTTTAAAGCTGAACGCTTCAGTTTGTTTTTTATTTATATTTTTGTACAGACTTTTTATTACATAAGATAAACAATCACCTGACCAATTCACAGTCCACAGACTTCTTAAAGGTGGACCCTGACAGATGAGTTTTTGCAAGAAACACGTCGAGATCACCAGAAAGACAGCCTTTTCAAGGATTGGAACACTCACTTTGCTCTGGTTTCCTATAAATTAAACCGTCAAAATGGCGATTCCTCCTTGGCCGGATGCCGGAGAGAGTAGCCATTTTGGATGGGGTGGGTGAAGGTCACTCATTGTGGTTGAAGCGTTTTCATTTTTTGTAGTGCAGTAAAAAAAAAAAAAAAAGAGCTATGTCCTTTGTTGTGAGCGAAACTCGTTTACATAAACAATAACATTTTAAAATAATAAAAAGGCTTGCATAGCAAAACTTTCGTGCAAACGATTTGGCGGCCATTAGAAAAGAGACGGTACACGCCTTCATTTTGGGTAAAAGAATTTGACTTTCAGCACCTTCGCCAAGGAGGAATCCCCGATTTGACGGTTTGATTTCTAGGAAACCAGAGCAAAGTGAGTGTTGCAATCTCTGTAAAGGGTGTTTTCCTGGTGATCTCGACATGTTCCTTACAAACTCATCCGTCAGGGTGCCCCTTTAAGAACAAACAAGCACTAAAAGGTAGCAAAACAAGTTTAAATTCAGGTACTGAAGCTTCACTCATTTTACAGACTTACAAAAACGAGCCATCAAAAATTGACTGTAATGTGCATGTTCAGGCATGGTACTGGAGGAAAAGCATGTCTCTCTGAACATATTAAGGAGATTCAAGAAATGTCGGCTTTTTGTGTTCACGGAGTAATGAGCCCTTGACGGTGATCAAGGGGCTCTATTTCTTGAAGACATAAAACTGCTCAAAACTGGGGAAAAGAGCGTCTCATCGAGCTTTAAAAAAAACCATGACATTTGTTTTTCTACATTTAGTTTTCTCTGAATGAGAATTTGCTGAAAATTCTCATGACAATAAGCTTGATAATCACCCAACAAATCACTTCCATTTACACCATTTGCTCAACAGTGACTGTGATAATATTCCAGGCTCATTGATAACCACACTCTTAACCCTTTCACTGCCAGCCATATTTCAGCCAAAAATGTCCATTAAATTTACCTGGGTAGAGAATAAAATCCATCTGCAGTATTGGGGATTCTTCTGTGACATATCTAAAATAAGGTCTATCCTTACTTCCCCAACTAAGACAATAGGGTCTTTGGGCAACAGACCCGAATTTGATGCCTTTTAGTGACATAGGTGGTAAATCACTGTGGTGCTAAAATGCAACTTTGGTGGTGAAAGGGTTAAACTATACATGAAACAAAAAGAACAATGTTACTGTATACAGTGTATAACAAATTTATAAGATTACATCAAATTTCACAGAAGACTAACAAACTCACAGTCAGATATTCAAATCATACAAAGCAAAAACATCCTTACACACAAGCAATTAATCATTCACGGCATTGCAAAAAGACAACTGATAATATATGAAAAGTGAACAAGCATGCAACACACTAGCTTACATGCAGAGGAACAACAAATAATCACCTGACATGCTGACACACTCTCTGGCATTGACAGACACTCAAGTTATGCACAGGATTAATCATCTGAGAACCACTCTCATGTCACACCCAAGCATAATTTGAAAACCAGTCAGTCAAAATTAACCATTTGACAAATAGATGTTTAAAACTGTACAGATGACAGAAAATCTGAAGACACAAATTTTATACACATAATACATGCACTACATCCATTTACATCCATGCACTTGAATTGTGCAAGACTTCATCAGTTTCACAGCTTGACGCTCAAATCAAATTGTGCTGGATAATCAGTTTTGCAATCATACTCATAGAGCCTGCGCATGACCATATTGACTGACAGACACGTAAATTGTACAAAAATTATCACTATCAGCTTACATTCAAAATGTACAAATGTCATAAACTCACGTATACTTGTTCAACAGCCTAACATTACAAGCATTATTTACAAAATCTTTATCATTCAAACGATAATAAACTTGACAAGCCAACACTGCACAGTTGTTGTTTTTAAAGCAATCTAATACAAGTAATAGGATTACGACCACACACGTACACTTTTTTAAATGTTGAAATTGCACAAACAAATTTGTTATGAATAATTCAGACACCCAAATCATATGAAAACAAAGTCATAAAACTGACACTTAAATTGCACAATAAAACAAGCAGCTTTTCAGACCAGCAAATCAAACAAAAGAGAAGCAATTGGACAATCAATCACTGCACAACTACAACATAGTACAAGACATTCTAAGTTTTCAATCAAAACACTTAACAAACTTAAAGCCAAACATGCTGTACAACTGATGGAACATTCAACACTACAGTCAAACAACAAAATCTAAAAAGAAAAAAGACACGTACAGGGCTTCAATTCAAATTCAACATAGCTCATTATTGTTAACTGCCAGAGAACTAAAACAACAAAACAATAATCGTCAAAACAAACGCAACAAAGAAACAGGAATAAGTCAAACAAGAAATCAAATGAACTACAAAACAGCAAGAACATTTCAACTTTTGTTATTTATTAAATCTGCATGTGGATGTGTACTTGTATATTTTCTGTCCTATTTCTGACTCTAGAATGTTCATGCTCTTGTTGATTCTTTCTTAATAATAATAATAATTTTATTTAGATAGCGCAATAATCCATTGAAAATGCTCTATGCGCTTTACAATAACAAGAAAAGATGACGAAAGGTATTGAAATTAAAAACAAATCGTCAAAATTTATGACAAGTAATAACAGCACAAAAAGAACATCACTAAAAGAAGAGCACTCTAGTCAATCTTGGACTCGATAAAGAACTAACAACAAGAATACGTTATTTTTTAATTTTTTTTACTCTCATCTTCTGGTCCGTCCTACAAGAAGCTGCACTCAAATGCTCATTGCAAGTCTCAACTTGCTGAGAGCTTGAGCTTTGCACTCCCAATCTGTCCTGTTGCAACCTGACACAGCTAGTCCACAGAGAGTGCTCAGCAATCGAATCAATGTCAGGTCATCAAGAGGCAACTTACAACAGGAGACTCTGCACAACAGTTGAATAATTTCAGTGTTCAAAAAGCCTGTTCTGTTTTGTTAGCGCAGGAGACCACCCAATACTATACATACTCTACTGATGAAAATAATGCCTCAGTCATAGAGCCAAGGTGAGTCAGCTTCCTCCACAAGAGTGCTTCCATGTCAATCATTTTCACTCCTAGTAAATCACAGACAGGATTTTACATGTTAACTCTATTCATTTTTGTAAACAATTTTTTGCTCAAACACTTACTACTTGAACAAGTTGAAGGGAGACAAACATGATCCATGATTATTTTTTTATGACATCAAATCAAAAGTGGAAAGAACCTGCCAGCCCTCCTGTGATTGTGTTTGAGTAGCCGTTTTCATGTAAATGTTGTTTAGCAAGAATGAAAAGATGTATTTAATTATGTGATACTAACATTACATCTTGAACTCACAATGAGTCACATACACACACACACACACACACATACAGACACACATACCCTCCCCCCCACAGTGACACACACATACCCCCCCCCCACACACACACAGTGACACACACACACACACACAGTGACACACACAGCTCTCTAGAACAAGAAGAGAGAAAGAGTTACAGACAAACAAAATGTGCTTCTGTTTATGATAGACTGACACAGAAAAAGACAATTCTATCACCCAACCGCAGCAACAGTTCCCTTCACATTATTGTCAGGCATGCACGCTATGCATAACAAGCCAAACCATGCGTACACTAGTTACAAAGTCTCACAAAAACAATAAAAAATATAGCTCACATCTGCACACCGCTTCTTCAGATGGACTTTAAAATAGCCCAGACACTTAAATGCCCCAACTGAAGCTAACCAACCTACGAGACCATTTCACTTATTCCCCACATACATTATGTATAATTTGTATTACAAATCAAGCGCAACTATTTCAACAAAATGATGTTAAAATGAAAATAAAAACAACTCAGCATCAATCTTGGATAGATAAAGGAGATGGTACAATAGATACAAAACTTAGTTTATTTATCTGATCTTCACAGGTTATCAAGTTAACTGCCTCACACAAAACTATCTGGTTACAGTGGGCTATTCATTTGAAGCAACAGGGCCAGTACACATATCAACTTTGCATAACATGTAAGAATAGCTACTCAAGGCCTGAAAAGAAGAGACATTTACTAAGCTTGCACCACACCAGTAAGTGATGTGGACCTAAATGACTCCCTGCCAAGTCATTAAAGAACAATATAAGCTATCATTACCAATGGAATTATCACTGTATCAGGCAGGAGAAGTAACTACGGAACACATTTGTTTAGCAAGCTATTGCTTGCATTAAGTCCATTGTCAAGAAATGATTTCTTTGCATTATTGTGCATACTCATTGGCTGCATAAACAAAAAATAATATTAGTCATTGGTTTGCAACATAACTCCAAATCCAAGCTTGGGTAAACTTCCATGAACTTTTGTTTATGCTATTGAATATGTTGGCAATTCCCATGTGCGTACATATATATATGATGGGGCACTTAATTACATGAAGGCTAGAGTGACTGTTTAGGATTTAAGTCAGAATGGTTGAAAGTGTTCCTGAATTTTCAATCATACACTGTCACTGATGAAGACCAAAATAGAGAATATAAATTCACTGTAATCAAGATAATCAACAGGAGCCAAATGCAGGAGATTATTTCTTATGCAATAAAATTCATTTTAAGACAAAAGGAAGGGTACGTTTTTGATTGATCTGTGGATGAGTTTGAACATACACACAGTGACACAAGACATACACAATGTGTACCCCCCCCCCCCCCCCCATATACACACCCCTATTATCTACACACACTGTTACACACACACACACACACAAACATGCACGTGACACATACACATGTGCCTAACCTTTCCCCAACTCACCTTCTCCAACACCCATACACACATTGCTTTTTGGTAGTCTTTTTCTCTTCTAATCGCTCAATCGCATTTGATTCTCATTGGCACACACGCTGGAAAAGGAACCTTCAGGTTTCTTTTTCTCCTTTTGTCTTATATAGTCCTACATAAAAAAAAGTTGCAAGCAATGTAGCAAAAAATGTTTGAAACATATTACAAACACACACAAAAGATATACACTTGCAACTTTACACCCCAAAGTAGAATCCCAGACGCACAATCTGACAACATCCAACCCGTTTTTTTATATTATTTTTCTTTTCATAGAGAGGGAAGTGAAATTTCCAAAAAACAAGCACAAATGACAACAAACATCGAAGCAACCCTCCTGGATTCCATCTCCCAACCTCCAAAAGTCTTTTTTAAAAGTACTCTCATTCACCGCACTCGCATGTGTATCCTCCTTGAAACACTCTGTCTCGCTGGTGTGCTCGGAGACACTAGATCACAGAGCAGCGTGTCCGTCCATGGCAACAAGGGAGCGTAGCGTTGCCGCTACGCAGCGACTGGTTGGGTGACCATAAAACCAATGTCAACCAATCGGGTGCCGGATGTCAGCCGTCCAAGGGAGGACCCAGGTACACCATGGAAATCTCTGTGTTGCCGTAGACAGCCGAGACAGCGGGGTACAGCTGAGTGTTGGGCAAGCCACGGAACGCCACGCCTGGCAAAAAACACACCATCATCTTGTCATTAACCCTTTCACCGCCTAAGTCGCATTTTAGCACCACAATGATTTAATACCTATGTCACTAAAAGGCATCAAATTGGGGTCTATTATCCAAAGACCCAATTGTCTTAGTTTTGGGAAGTAAGGATAGACCTTATTTTATTATGTTACAGAATGGGGATCGCATAGAGTTGTAGTGAACCGACTTGGCTAAGTAACCTTTTCTGACAGTCTTTCACGACCTAAAATACTCTGGTAGACAGTGGGTTATGTAGACTTTCTTTCCAAACCTTTCCTTTGCTCAAACTCGAAGACGTTCAAATGTTGGTGTTGACGTTCTCTCTCTGCTTCCTCAGCTTGCAGTAGCAATCTCTTCATTTCTCTTTCTTTGGCTTTCTCTTTTCTTTCTATTTCTTTTTTTTCACGTTCTCTTTCTGCTCTTTCTTTTTCATGTTCTCTTTCTTTCGCTTTCTCTTCTCTTTCTTTTGCTTTCTCTTCTGCAGATGGAGTTTGTTCTCTACCTAGGTAAATTTAATGGACATTTTTGGTTGAAATATGTTTGGCGGTGAAAGGGCTAACAGAGGGCATCAATCTTATAAAATGGTTAGCTAGTTAACCCTAACTTGACCCCTCTTTCCTTCAATCCTTGTCACTATTTTAGCATTTAGTAATTCACTGTTTCTTGATCTTGTCAAGCTTAAGCATAACTAATAGCATAACATAGTACTTAGCACTAAAGTAAAAGTTAACACTTTGTGTACCTTTCAGTGACGCTCTTTCCTAGTAACATTAATAAACTTGTCACACACACACACACACACACACACACACACATAGAAAGCATTTGGGTTGAAATGAGTTTAAAGCATTATAAACCGATCCTGGTAGGGTTTCTCTATAGAAACCCTGCCGAAAAAACTGACTGGTATGACAGATTCAATTCGATGATGGATGCTGCAATCCTTGAATCGAAAGAAATATTCCTTTTTGGTGATTTCAATATTGATCTAACATTGCCCGGGACTAAATGGAAACAAATGTATGCACTGTATGGACTAGAACAATTAATTGACATTCCAACTCGTATCACCGATCATTCAAAAACTGTAATCGACCACATTTATGTTACCAGTAAAGCCAATATTATAGAAACGTCCTCTGTACAAACCTGTTGTAGTGACCATTCCTCTGTTTGCATAAAATGGATGAAAAAAGGCGTAAAAATTCCTAAGTCTGGCCATAAAGAAATATTTTACAGGTGCTTTAGGAGTTTTGACCAGAATTCTTTTCTACTTGATTTACTTAACTCGGATTTAGATTATGTGTATCAAATTAGAGACCCCGACGAAGCAGTTGATTTTTGGATTAATAAATTTCAAGAAATATATGATCGACATGCCCCCTTAGTTAAAAAGAGAGTTAAACACACCAGAAAACCCCCTTGGATATCTAGTGATATTGAGAATGAAGGGTATATAAGAGACAACTTACTAAATTCAAAAGACAAACAGGCATTCAATAAACAAAGGAACAAAGTAAACTCAATGAAGCGAAGAGCAATGAAAAAATATTTTCAAGATTTAGTAACTTCATCTCAGAATCAAAAAACAATCTGGAAAGCTATTAATCTCTTGACTAATAAAAACTATAATAATGCAGCCCAAAATTCTATAAAAGAACTGTCTCCAGATGACTTAAACTCTCATTTTGCATATGTTGCTGAGAAGTTAATAGCCAACGACAAAACTCATGAAAATGATCTGCAACTTCTAAGTGATTACTGTTCTTTAAAAAATATTTCGTCCCCTTTTGCCATACCGCCTATAACTGTAAATGAAACATTGAACTACTTGTTACATTTGAAACAATCAGGATCAAGAGACTTAAATGGAATTGACGGAAAGATTTTAAAACTAGCTGCGCCTGCTATTGCTGACACTCTCACCTATCTCTATAATCTTTGCATTGATAAGGGTCAATTTCCTGTAAAATTTAAGCAAGGTAAAGTTATTCCGCTATACAAATCAGGTGATCGTGCCAGTCCGTCAAATTATCGCCCTATATCTGTACTTTCACTGCTGTCAAAGCCACTAGAAAAACATGTTCAGTTCCATTTACGTAACCACTTGAATCGATATGATCTACTGCATGAAAATCAGTCAGGTTTTCGTGAAAACCACTCGTGCCATACATCCCTCATACAGTTGGTTGATAAATGCCTTTCTAATATAAATAACAATGATTTCACTGGAATTCTTTTCATTGATTTTGCCAAGGCGTTCGATGTTATGAATCACGCCCTTTTAATAAGAAAACTCAAGCAGTACAAAATGTCCAATCATGCCATAACATTTATTACCTCTTTTCTTAACGACCGTCAACAACTTGTTGAAATCGGATCACAGAGATCAACACTACTCCCAGTTAAATTTGGTGTTCCTCAAGGCTCAATATTAGGACCCATCTTATTTTCTCTTTATATCAACGACCTACCGCTATATTTAAATTGTTCTTCCGAAATGTTTGCTGATGACTCATCTCTGCAGTCATGTAATAGTAATCCTAATGAATTGGTAAATGATCTACAGAAAAATATAGAAAATTTAACCAATTGGACTGAAATTAACCATATGTCCCTAAATGCTACAAAAACAAAATGCATGTATGTTACTACACGACAAAAAAGACAAAAAATGATAACTCCATTCCCACCGTTGTACATTCAGGGTCAAAAGATAGAAGAAGTAACTTCGCATAACGTTTTAGGTGTCATTGTCGATAACGATTTATTATGGTCTGAACATATATCTAATCTTGGCAAACGCATTTCAAAAAGGATATACCAACTTGCAAAAATCAAACACTTTTTAAATCTGAACTCTCGAAAAACATTCTTTCATGCGCACATCTTATCTCTTAAGAATTACGCATCAACTCTTTGGGACAACAGCAGTGAAACAAATCTGAAACAGATAAGTCGATTACACAAACGAGCCATAAAATTAATTCTTTTAAAGCCAAACTCCATCACAAACAGTGATTACAATTCTTTAAATATCCTACCACTAAAGGACCGACTATTATTCAACAAGTGTTCATGCATGTAAATGGAGTAGCTCCTAAAAAAATCACTCAACGTTTCATTATCAACGAATGTAGACATACACACAAACTTTCTTTTCCCAGACCCCGTAATAATGTTTTTAAATCTAGTTTTGTATACTCGGGGGGTATGGCCTGGAACAATTTATCTTCTCCTTTAAAATCATGCTCCTCGAGGCAAGCCTTTATGAAAGCACTTAAAGCTAAGATGTTGGAAGCTCTATGAAACCGTCTCTGTAACTTTAAAAATGAGCGTCTAACGTGTCATAACACTTCGGTATTGATATTACTTGAATCATGCGATGTGTGTGTGTTTTTCTTTGCTTATTTGCTTGTCTGAATCTCCCATTCTCATTCATGCTTTTTTATTTTTTATTTTTTTTAACATTAGCTCTCTTCGTTGTTTGCCCCTCCCCCCTCCTCCTCCTCCTTCTTGTTCTTCTTCACCTCCTTCTCCTTCTTTTTGTTCTTCTTTTCTAATTGCATGTAAACATTTATTAATCGTATTATTTTTGATTTTATATAAATGGCTTTATATGTATGTTTTGTCTAATTAAGAATTGTATGTTTTCATGTGATGGTTTTGTACACTGATTTGCCTTCATTCTTTGTTGTTATTTTGTTTCTTGAGGACAGGATGTAAAAAAGCTTTTAAGCTTATTCCTTTTATCCTCAATAAAGATCATTTTGACTTGACTTGACTTGACACACACACACTCTCTCTCACTCTTTAACTCTTCTAGCACCATGCCGGTACATGACATTTTACGCTTCACTCCCACCAAATGCAAAGACATTCACTACCATACCAAGTGCCCTGCTGTGTGTCTGTCTACTTTCAGAGTTTATGTTAGTGATTTTTCCGTTACAGCAATGTATGTGCTTTACTCCCATCTTGTCAGTTGATGTGCAACGGACAATCAAGAACATAAAAAATGCATGGCACCAGGAGCGCTACAAGTGCATTCCAGCCTTAATAAAAGTGGCATCAAGCTTGCAACTCGATGCAAAGCCCATTTTTCTGCATTCAGAAGAAGCACAAAATGAACTTTCATCTAAATGTTTTAATTGTTGTTATTATCAGGAAAAGAGCCAGTAGCGTTGTAGTAACACTGAAAAAAAAAAGTCATTCTGACAAAAATAACTGCAGTAGAGACTGGAATCAACCAGAAACTTCAGTATCACGATCAACAACGTTGTTTGAAATTGAAAGTAACCGAGATACACCATTTGTCTAAAAAACATTTGTTAAATTTAGCATAATTATACTGTATGACTATTAAAAACGAAGGCATCATATTACCACAAAGATCAGAGAGCCAAAATTGTTTCTTACACACTTTTACTTGATTAACTTTATTATCCCGACTGCGTTTGATATGAAAACCTAAAATCAAACAGTCTTCACTTTCAAAACTTAGTGATTACATTGTTTTTATTTACTCTTTTGATGTAAAAATTGGGATCAGAAAATAAAATAAAGCAATTTAAAAATAAAATTACAGTATCATTACATACATACTGTGACAAAGCATGCAAACCCTCTTTTTTTCTAACATACCTTATGAAGGAGTTATGTACACTAAAAGTGATACAGCACTAAGAAATAAAATTTTAACAATGCCAGTACAAATATTCTGTGTTTTTATTTGTCAATTAAGAAAATCTGATTAACGTCCTCCGGCCTGGAAGTGGAACAGGCACATATGGGACATTAATAGATGGTGGGGCGATCCTGGAGGTACTGCAATACCAGGAAAGTCCCAAATTTTTAATCAATAAAGATATAACCAATCATATATTGGTTGATTGAATAAGAGTCACCCACTCTTTATTTGTCAACCAGTTATTGTCATGAAATGTTCCTTTTCTCCAACCTGATCACATTTCTTTCCATTTTCAATGTCTAAGACTTTGGAGTTTGGTGATTTTTGTAGAGTACAGACATTGCTTGGCATGACTTAGTTAAGTTAGTACATGTACTAGGAAGAGTGCTTTACCTAAAAACTCGTAATTTCTTTCAAATGCTAACGTGTTGTCTTCACAATCCAGTATGACTCGTATCCTTTCCCCAACCTGCACACACAAGGCAAAAAGTTCATTATATTATATATCCTGTCACATAATCAGATTTTATGTCTTGTAATGCAAAACCTAAATTTTGACATTAATAGTATAATACACTGTAGAACATAAAAACAATAAAATTGTGTTTGAAGGATCTCTTATCTCTGTGAATTGATTCATCGATTCACCAGTAAATTATCAGTTCAAGATTATCAGGTATTAGGTATTAGGTACTTTATAGTCACAGAGGCGTCTGTGAAATTCGCGTTGCTCCCACCTGGAAAGCGCGTTGCAACCAGAGGCGCGCCACCCAATTTTGTGTGACTGATGAGGACGGAAAGGGGGGGGGGGGGGGGGTTAAATTTTGACCAAATGACAAATTTTTCATTACCACTGGGTTTAACGTGTGCTAAGTCAGTAAGTGCATGGGCACATGGGACCTCGGTTTATCGTCTCATCCGAAAGACTCCACGTTCAGACCGTAAGGCCTAGTGCAAAGTAAGAGGAATAATCCCCTGTACCCATGAGGTTCGAACTCGGGTTTACTTGACGCGAGGCGAACGCGCTACCACTGTACCACTCTACACCATCCAAGACATTTTAATAACTTTTAATTTTGTTCATTTTGATGTTTGAAAAAAACACCATGTTGAGCTCTACTAATTTGGACATTGCGTTGATCATAAAATGAAAACTACACTGTATGCCAATAAATAAAACATGATATAATGCAACAACAAAAACATATACATGTATTAAATGCAGAAAAATAAAACAAATAACCATTATATTTTAAGCTATATTATAACACTAGTATTAAAAGCAATACAATATAAGCACACACAAAAATAAATTAAAAATGGGATTTTAATATTTTTCTGTTTCATTTTGCACTTGTAACTTCAAAATATGCGAGACAAATCAGAGACAATAATATGCATTAAATTTTAAAAAGGGTCATGAAAATACAAGATTCTTTACTTTCATACTCAAATTACTATGTTATGGCACAACTTTAGTTAGGGTTACAAATTATACTTAGCAAATAGATAATAGTTGAACTACTTATTATAGCACTTTGTACTTGACACTTGTGATTATCAGCATTATATCGAGGTCAAAGCACTGTTTCGTCTACTCCAACTGGTAATTGCTGTTGTCATAATTCAACTGCCAGCTGTGTGAACAAGGTCATGATAACAGATCCATAATACAATTTCAAACGTCACATGCAATGAGTCAGAATGAGAATTATATGGTCTAAGTTCTCTAAGACTTTTCTAACTGGTCTAAGCAGTGTCAGGTACCAGGGCTCCCAGGGACCCCCATTTGGGGGTCTATGAAGCACTAAATTCTAAAGGACCCTCTAAAAGAATGTGCACTAGGGATGCACTAGAAACATTATTTTTAGCATTCGCAATGCCACTGGGACTCACTATCCCGCCTCTATGACCCTCTATACTGTAAGAGAAGGAGTCCCTGGGACCCCTTATTTTGCGGGACGATTGGGAGCCCTGGGTACTACAAAAAATAATAATACATGCATTGGTCTCTTTAGCCGCTTTTATTAGAAGATGTGTGCGTGAGTCGTCAACGGGTAAAAAAGCTAAGACTTAATTTTTAAATAAAACTTAAAAAAAGCAATGACCAATGTTAACCCTTTCACCGCCAATGGCGCATTTTTGCACCACAATGATTTAACACCCAAGTCATTAAAACTCTTGAAATCAGGGTCTGTTATTCAATGATATTGTGTTCCTAGATTTAGGCAGTAAGGAATTACCCTATTCTAAATGTGTCACAGAGAAATACCACAATATTGCAGACAAAATCTTTTCTGTAGCCAAGTAAGTTTAATGGAGATTTTTGGCTCAAAGATGGATGGCGGTGAAAGGGTTAAGTTCTATGTAATCAAATAACCTTGGATTGGGGAGGGGGGGAGTGCATCAAGGGGCTGAGGGGGGGGGGGGAGAAAGGGAGGGGAGATGATGCATGTATTATTGTATACACTCACAGTCACAGATTTTACTTTAAGTTAACCCTTTCACCGCCAAAGTCGCATTTTAGCACCACAGTGATTTAACAACACCTATGTCACTAAAAGGCATCAAATCGGGGTCTATTATCCAATGACCGTATTGTCTTAGTTCTGGGAAGTAAGTATAGACCTTATTTTATATCTGTCACAGAAGAATCCCCAATACTACAAATTTTATGGATTTTGTTCTCTACCCAGGTAATTTTAATGAAAAGTTTTGGCTGAAATATGGCTGGCGGTGAAAGGGTTAACTAGAGCTTCTAGTTCTAGCGCCATGTATTTTTTGTCGTTTTTGGTTGTCCGTTGCATTTCAATTATTCAAATGATGAGAGGGGGGTAATTTTTTTTTTTTTAGTGCGCATGCGCAAAGCAAGCTTTAACAGAAGAAAGTCACAAAAGCTTTAAAAATAGACAAACACATGGCAGGGTTCTTGACAGTGAATGTCTTTACTCTTTGCATTTGGTGAAAGTGTAGAGAGGTGTCTTGACCAAATGTATTCGCCCATGGTGCTAGAAGAGTTAAGTTCACAATTTGGTACCATCTTCAAACACAAAGACTGAAGAGAAAAAGTGACATCAGGAAAATCTAGCAAAAGCTATCATTAAAAAGTATTCATAGCATCAATTTAGTTCATACCAGGCAGCATTTTTCACCCTCTTACTGACTTTTCACTGCCTTGGGTTGTTTTATGCATACATGCATGCATAAAGCAAACAGGTCAGACTTGCTTTAAGTCCTCATCCAAAATCCTGCTCATTTTTTTAAAGAGTCTAGCTTACCTGTTTAGTTATCAAGGACTTGGCCAGCCTAAACCCACAAACCGATAACTCCTATCACACCCTTGCCCCCACCTCCTCAATCCACATACTCACTAGAAACTTGGTCCATATAATTAAAAACAATCAACAAAACAGGAAGCTTTCATGATGACTCTCAATCACTGAATCAGTCAATGTTACTAAAACTTATTTTTAGTGTGTAAACTTGTGTTCTTTAACTACATGTTCATACCATCGATTCAAGCACAGAACAAAAGTCGAGTAGGATATAATGTGTATATGATCAACTCATCATCAAGGTATGGAGGGGGGGGGGGGGGGGGGGGGGGGGGGGAGGGGAGAGGGGGGGGGGGAGAGAGAGATTAACACATGTATGTATTTTGCATTAACAGTTTCACTTATTTTTAATGTTTATATTAATTGATACTTGTCTTCATGTTGATTATTCTTGGCTTGTCTTTAGCTTAAAGTGTATGTTTATCTGTATGTTAGTGTTTCTAAAGGCTTTTGTTCAGCGCTTTGAGCTCCCTGCAAAGGGAGTTAAACGCTCTATAAATAACCATTATTATTATTATTAATATTATTATTATTAAGGAGGAATCACAGTTTTGACTGTTTGATTTCTAGGAAACCAGAGCAAAGCGAGTGTTCCAATCTTTGAAAAGGCTGTCTTTCAGGTGATCTCAACGTGTTCCTTGCAAAAATTAATCCATCAGGGTCCACCTTTAAATGTCAAAAATATCTAGTCTTTGTCTCCATCCAGTCAATGACTGTATTTAGATCAAATGAGACACAAGACAATCCGAGACAATGATCTGTGCTCAAAAGCATCTTTTCCACTTGTCGATCACTCAGACAGCCTCCTGTCATATGAGCGCAGATCTATGCGACATGCTGCCAAATCTAGGGTTGAGACTAGATCAGTTGAGCAAATAACATACATAAAGTAACACATGTGTGTGCACGCACACACACACACGAACAAGCATGCGTGTGTACGCATGCAGAGAGACACGGAGATAGTCTTTTTTTAATTTTAGATCTTTCTAAATTCAAAAAATAGATAGAATGGATTGTATGCGTTCTAAGTGAAAAGATCGATAATCAAGATCTAGCCATCATTATTACGAGCTAAAAAAAGAGAGAAACTTCAGAAAGGGAGTTGGGATGGGAGGACAACAATATTCTAACATATTAGACCTACACAGTATGCATCACCAAAATGCCCAGGGGGAGGCATGGTCTATGCGTACACCCTCACAGTGCTTCCACAATATGGCCAGGGATGTTGTACACTTACCCCTGGATGCGTTCATCACATCATGCATTCCATTAACCAATTTGTTGTGCACTTCATGCATATATATTATACACTTATACGTAACCATGGCAACTTTCGCCCCACACTAAGTGCGTTAAGGAAATCATTAGTGAAATGAGTAGATTCATATCTTACCGTCTAACTCCTTGAAATTATGTCTTTTCCGTTTCAAAATTGGTATAGAGAAGGCATAAACGTATGGGGCGAAAATGACAATGGTTTGACTTTAGAATCTCCCAGATTTCAAGGGGGGGTACGCACGGACCCAACCAACGCGCAGACCTGTTTCTACTCTAGTACTTACTATGGTCACACAATGGTGGTATTATAATAATAGTATTAAAAAAACTATTATGAATGACTAAACTTGTGTTAAATATTAGTTACAATTAGTACAAGCTTTTTAATTAACCCTCTGGGCACTACGTACAAGAACGTAAGCTAAAAGACAGGCGTAAAATTGAAGACTGTCGAAACGTCAACCGGTACTTCTTATTTTCACTTTTCATCTCTCATACAAACATTTGATTGGGAAACCTATACACGTTTAGAAAGAAGAAAGCTTGAATGTTGCAATGAAAGTAAAGAAAACAACTTGCCTTGAATATGGTGACAGCAGTAATCCAGTAAAGCACTTTAACTCTGGTTGCAGCAAACCCCACCCCCACCCCACCCCATCCGACGATGATCTGTCACTGCTACTCGTGTCAGACATCACAAAACCATGCAGTTGAACCCTTTTCCTTCACTTTGCAATACGAATACAAGCCTAATTACCTTTCTAGTCTGCATCAGAATAGCTATCGGCAACATCCTCATCACTACTTTCATCACTCATTTTCACACAAACAAATGCAAACCGGTCGAAAAATGGCTAGACTCAGACAGCAGGAAGTCGTACGAGTACTACGAGCTTTCTGATTGGTTAGCTGTATTCGCTTATTTGATTGGCCAAAGTTCAGCGCGAAATATGAATGAGCCGAACTGAGCCACGATCGTGGCCCATCGTACTCGTTCGGGGGAGCCACGATCAGGGCTCATTGTGCCCAGAGGGTTAAACATTACTTACTATGACATACTGATACTTATATCATTTCCTCTTCTTCTTTTTTTAGGGCCCATGGTCAAACGACTCAAAGTGCTGACCATTCTCTGATTCTGGCTCATAGACTAGTACTAGTACTACAACTACAACAAATAAACACAATAATGTTACAATAAACAAAACAAAACAAAGAATTGTGCTAATGAAATAGTGAATGCCCCCTCAGTTAAATCATTTGAGGTACAATTGGACAAACTATGGCGCAACGAGCCTTTCAAATATAATACAGAAGATCACCCAACGCTAGTTTTCAACTGGGAGCCGACGTCAGAGGCCGAGGAAGGCCTATTGTCGGAAGAATTCCTGTGAAATGGATTCTGGAACTGAAAGAAAACATGTTAAAAGTGCATCTATTATTTTGTACATTAAATTGTTTCGTTCACAGCCATGATGAATGAGAATCTCATCATATAAATTTCAACTACATCCCACCTGGTACTTTGGAGCATTGTTCAGCATGGGGTAGTTTCCTTGACTATCACCATTATGAATTAAGTGATTGTCCACAAGGTTCCAGCCCCAGCTTTGTGAGTCTCCACCTATAAGCGGCGAGTACCCTTGGCTCTGGATGGACGAATGCTGGGTTGCTAACCCAATCATTGCCACTGTCCCAAGAGGGCCTTCCCACCACACTTCCCAGCAATGCCGACCAGTGCGGAAGCCTATTTTCCCCCGAGCTCCGTCCGTACTCTGTGCCACGGGATTGCGATGAACTGTGAAGCCGTTTGACTTGATGTAGATGTTTTTTGAGCAGTCGTTTGGGTTCCAAGCGTGGTAAAACGCACGCAACTTTGCCTTGTATGTGGGCACATTGCATAAAATGTCTGATTTGAGAGCTTCTTCGGCTAATTTGCGAACACAGTGTATCCGCCAGACATCATTGTTTTCGTCGTTCAGGTATTTGTACCAATTTTTGCAAACAAGAGAACAATTTCGAAGGTCTTCAATGTCCAAATATGAGAAAACTACTTCTAACACACGATGTGGAAGCTTAGCAGCCGCCATGTTAGTTGTTGAATTGAGGAGATTATACGAGAATTTGCGAGATATCCACTTCCTGGAAGAAAATGTTCTTGTTCTGCTTTTCATTTTATAAACATATTTTTTTCCTGATTATGTTCCCCATTTTTCATAGAACACTTAAGTTACTAATGAACCAAGCAAAAAGTTCATAGTGGTTTGTGTACCATGGGTTGTCATACTTTCGCCACTGCGCTTTTTCTTTTCCGTCTGCTAGCGTACAGTTTGTGTCGTCTGCTTCGCATTTGATGAATGAAATGCTGGGGTCATTGCCCTTTGTCGAAGCTAAATGGCTGGGAATCTGCGCGTTCTGTTAGGCTACTCACAAAGGGTCAGTAACCTGCTGTTGTGATAAGATCGACAAAATAAATGTTACAGGTGTGGTGCTAAGCTCAACGAGCCTAATACACAGCAAAAAGGCCAAAAAATGTTGCAGCAATGCTGTAGGCCTACAGTAAAAAATTTGCTGATGATACAAAACTTTTTAACAAGTCTTCCAACAGTAGGCCTATACTTAGTACATTACAGAAGGATGCAAGTTTGGACCGATAGGTGGAACCTTTATACAGACAAGTGTAAAGTTATGCACATTGGTAAATCTAACCCTAACGTTGAATATGAAAGGACAAAGGACAACAAGATAGCGTATGCTCATTACAAACATGTGATCATGAAAAAGATCTTGGGGTAATATTTGACAAAGATATGTCTTTTAATACACATATTCAGAATTGTATTGGTAAAACCTGTTAAATGATTGGTCAAGAGGACATTTTTTAAACATTGACCGTGATGTTTTCATAAAATTATATAAATCATTAGTAAGACCACATCTAGAATATGGTAACATCATATGGTCCCCAATGCCAAGTACTGCTCACTTACCGGCCAATCTAAAGCTATTGAAAAAGTTCAGCGCAGAGCCACTAGACTTGCTAAAGTGCAAAGACATGAGTTATGAAGAAAGACTGGTGTATCTAAATTTGCATTCACTGAAAGGCAGGAGAACTAGAGGAGATCTTATTGAAGCGTCTATCATGGGATTGAAATTATTTTGTGCACCACAATACAATTTGACTAGAAACCCTTATGGCAAGGTCTTTATTAAACGTTTCAACACTAACATCCGAAAAAATTGCTTCAGCAATAGAGTTGCTAAAACATCTGGAATGATTTACCTAACGAACTAAAACGTGCACCCAATAGGGCCTACTAACTTATTAAAAAATCGTCTCGACAAATCTCCAAATTATTTAATGCTATTTATATGCATGCTTTGATGAGTAGGCCTAATTGTGGGGAAATTTGACCGCAAAACCTTGACCTTTATACTGTTTTAACACTGTTTATAAAGATGGGACTATCTAAAAAGCTTGACGGCTTGTTTTGCCCCTATCAATATACTACTACTACTACTACTACTACTACTACTACTACTACTACTACTACTACATTAGCTGACAAAACGAAACTGATAGGGGTGGGGGTGGGGCCCGAGAACATGACATTATTGGTAAAAAGCAAAGTTCAGTATTCGAAGTTAAGCATTTCCCCCCTCTAAGTTGGCCACAAAAAGTTCGGGAACACGTTCATGTTCTAGTAACAGCTTACTGTATGTGGGTCTAAATCCACGTCTGGATTTCTAGCTAAGAACAATGCGTATCCTCAATAGGAATTGTTCGGAAATAATTAAGGGGAGTAATTTCATGGTGTGTGGGAGTGATCTTGCCTAATTCAATCGTTCAAACAGGGAAAGTCACTCTGCCATAAGCTCTCGTAGCCTATCGACTCGTGTGTTTGAGCAGACATAACAGCACTTAGAATACAGTGCTTCATTCTAAAGATTTGTCAATTATATTTTTACGTCAATAATTTGCAAGTTTTATCAGTTTGTGGCCACTGGCAACCACTAATTTTTCTTAAAAAAATGTTTGCAAGTCGCTGACTCGCATCCTGCGGTTTCAAGCTTCGACGCCATTGTTGCATTTTTGCTATGGCATTTGACCGAGTAATGGAGGTAAACAACTCTAATTTTCACGAAGTGCTCTCCCCTAGGTTTTTTTCCGAAAATCGTCTATTCACTTCATATTCTTCCAGGAGAGGCCTCCAATGAATCATTTACATTGACATAACTCATAAGTGACCGTGTCAGCTTCCAGACACCCCTCCCCCTGACTGTCTGTGTGTTCGTGCGTGCGTGTGTGTGCGCGTCTGTCTGTCGATGTCTATCCGTCTGTCTGTCTGTTTTCTTTCTTCTCACCTTGTGTGTGTGTGTGTGTGTCAGTGAGCCGCGCGTGCATGCATGCGTGTGAGTGTGCGTGTGCGTGTGTTTGTGTCTGTCAGGTATGTGTCTGTTCGCACGCTGCACGCACTTGTCTTTGCTAAGAAAGGGTAGATGAGGAGTAAAAGGGAAGAAGAAAGGGCTGGTGTGGGCAAATGTTAAGAAGGAAGGAATGGGAGAACTTGTCAACCTAGAAAGGAGGGGTAAAAGACTCCAGGGATCATCCCAACAGCCTAGGCCGAAGCACTTGAACACTGTGGTACAAATGCACCAGCTAGGGATGAGAACATCAAGTTACATGTGTGACCGGTTTATTTATTACCCCGCCACGTGGCCAGCCACACTCCGACTTCGGAGGATAGAGAAGGGGTCTAGGGACCCCCAAAAGATTATGCGTCCCACCGAGTAACTGGTTAAAACACATACACACACGAGAGCGCGCGCGCGCGCACGCATGCACGCACGTACACACACACAGTGTCACAGAGAGAGAGAGAGAGAGAGAGAGAGTTCTGGAGTCTGAAATATTATTATTTCAGTGTGAAGGCCACTGACAATACACAATACATTATGTCACGGTAGAGATCGCGATCGGAGTTTCTACCAGCCTGCGGTAGAGACGGCGATTTGGTAGAAACCATGATCGTGGTGGAAAGTGTGATTATGATTATTAAAGATTTTACTGTCTGTCTGTCTGTCTCTCTCTCTCCCTCTCTCTGTATGTATGTTTGTGTGTGCGTGTATGCTCATGTGCGTGCGCGTGCGCGTACACACGTGTGTATATATGAGTGTGTTTTTTCACCTGCTTAACGGATGCGATTCTGATAGTGTTGCTCTAATTTCAACTGACCAACATTGCAGGTGTCTGTAGTTCTCAGGCCTGGTTAACGCCGGGATATCATTATGAAAGGAAGAATAGAATACTGCCCTACATAATGTAGTCTCAGACCGGATACGGAACTCCATAGCATCAGCAGCAGCATCATGCCTCATTGCAATCAATCATTAATTAAAGTTTTTTTAAAAATGTCTCGGCAAATTCTGTGGCTTTGCATGCCCTGCTCTCATGGTGACCTCAGTTTCAGTTTCAAATCCAGTCTATGCCTTGGTGCGTTCGGGTCAGTCATAGGGATCAGTGTGTTCTGGGGAGCTGTCGGTGGACGGTTGTGGTTGCGCCCTCGGAGGAAGACCTCACTCATGCTGGATCTGCGGCTAAAAGAATAGTGTCGTCAGTAGGGGGTTTAGTTGGTTGTATCTTGAACAGTCTCCACTTAACTCCACCGAAGTGACTCAGCAGCAGTGCAGTACGGTGTTTCATCGGTTGGTTGCCTCATGACAGCCTAACATAGATTCGCTCCCCTTGAACTGCTGGTCTCGGATTCTGCGACCTGAACAAGCCGTGGTGTGGCTGCGAATTGGGATTCAGAATGAGCGGCGTGGGAGCAACGCCACTGTACGGCCCAGAAGATGGGACAGCAAAACAAAAACAAAAAGAGAGAGAGAAAGACAGACAGATAGATAGAGGGAGAGAGAGAGAGAGAGAGACAGATAGACAGACTGACAGGTAAACAGACAGATGAACTTAACTCGTGTTAAGGGGAAGGAGAGAGAGGGGGGGGGGAGAGAGACAGACTGGGTGACTGAAAGATAGACAGAGAGAGACAGACTGATAGAGTAGAGTTTCTACTGGTAGAAATCGCCGATTCTACAAGATCGCGATCTCTACCGTGACACATGTATTATCCCTCTATTATCTCTCTGGGGAAAAGGGAAAAAACGCAAACATAAAATTAACAAAATAATAAAATACCTAAATGAAGAATTAGAGGAGAGAGAGAGAGAGGCAGACAGATAGACAATCACAGAGACAGTTTCATACATGTTTTATTGACCTTCATGCATCACAGTTTTAGAATCAATGTCATTGTGAACATAGGCCTCTGACAAACAAAATTGATTCTTTGAATGATATCACAATGACATTTAGCCTAACACGTTGATTAAACCCGGGATCAAGAGTGTTAGCTTACCGAGAACAGATAAAAGATGATTTACTAGATAGAAAGTACCATTTTTTTATTATTACAGTTGCAGTGAGGGGTTTTTATGGCTAGATTTGATAATAATAATAATTTTATTTCATATAGCGCTAAAATCCATACAGAGTATGCTCGATGCGCTTTACAAAGGCAACATTAAAATCAACATTCAAAACATGCATTAAAATCAACAAGATAGTCATACTACTAACATATTCCAGTGCAAAGAAATAAAGTGACAAAAATAACATGATTCTCACTCACAAAGACATCCGTCGCAGAAACTAATGAAAATGTCAACTAGCAGCAAGAAGGAATGCACCAATACATGCGCACACACGGCCCCCCCCCCCCCCCCCCCCCCCTCTCTCTCTCTCTCTCTCTCTCTCTCTCTCTTTCTCTCATTATACAGGATCCCTGATAAAATTATATCATTTAAGCGACACACTTTACGTAACATGAATATAAACATTCTCGCCACAACAAAGTAAACAAAATCTAACAATAATTATAAAAAAGAAAAATACTAAATGTGTATACTAAATCGATTATATTATAACACTAAACACACACGCGCGCACGCACACGCACTAAGAGAGAGAGAGAGAGAGAGAGAGAGATTTCCTCACGCCAAACATCAAAGTACTTTCTGAAGATATGTGTTTTCAGTTGGGATTTGAAGGTTTGGAGACAGGTGACGTTTCTGAGAGAAAGGGGTAGAGAATTCCAAATTGTAGGTCCGGAAACAAAGAAAGCCCTTTTGCCGTAGGAATTCAGAGAATACCTAAGAACAATTAACAGAGAAGAGCCTTGAGACCTAAGTGCTCTAGGAGGCCTGTAAGGGTGGAGAAGCTCAGAAAGATAAGAGGGCGCAGATTCGGAATTGGGGCATTGAAAGCAGAGAGAAGCAACCTTGTACTCTATCCTAACCTGGACAGACAGCCAGTGGAGGGTGCGCAGAAGAGCTGTTGCACTTTCACGCCTCGACTTTTGCAAAACTAGTCTGGCAGCAAAATTTTGTGTTTCTTTGAAGTTTGGACAGTTTTTCATCAGAAAGACCCACAAGCAGATAGAGTTACAGTAATCCAAGCGAGATAAGGTAAAGATGTGCCCCCCCCCCCCCCCCCCCTGCATTTCTCAGTTAATTCCATTTTT
Source organism: Phymorhynchus buccinoides (assembly GCA_017654935.2). NCBI lineage: Eukaryota > Metazoa > Mollusca > Gastropoda > Neogastropoda > Raphitomidae > Phymorhynchus > Phymorhynchus buccinoides. The sequence continues at coordinate 14,684 of JAGGCT020000768.1, read as the reverse complement.
CCGTTTTTGCCTTTCTTACCTTACATAAAGCTGTATTTTATTAACCTTTTCAGCTAATTATATTTTTGGAATAATAACCCTAACCCTAACCCTACCCTCACCCCCACCCCCCACCCCCATAAGACGGAAAAACGTAATGAACCACGACTGTGACAAATGCTGCGGTGTACTGCACTACATAGAGGGGGGGGGGGGGGTCCTATTAGATAATGGCCTTCATCATGACTGTAATTAATTATTGAACAAAGATAATTAGCTGAAAATGTTCATAAAATACAGCTTCATGTTTGGTAAGAAAGGCAAAAACGGAAAAATGGAATTAACTGAGAAATGTAGGGGGGGGGGGGCACATCTTGACCTTTACCGAATTTTACTTAGTTTACGAAGCTGGAAGTAAAGATTCTTGCAGATATGGTTTATATGTGTGTCCATTGTAAGAGATGAATGAAGATATGCACCCAAATTACGAACAGAATCAGAGAATGGAATTTCCAAATCAGACACAACGAGGGAACGAACAGTAGTTTGCTCAAGTTTGTTCTAGGTTCCAATCAAGGCAAGGTCAGTTTTATCATCGTTCAGTTTTAGTTTGTTACATTTCATCCATGTTGCATCTGATAGACGATTTAACCACAATTCTTTTACAACCAGGTTTCTTTTTTTCCCTTTACAATAAGCTTTGTATGGTTAAATTAACCATACGCATCTGACAGACGATTTAAACACAAACTTTCATGTTTCTCTCTTTCAACTCTCCATACTATGTAGAGAGATGGAGGTGCCGTGGCTCAGTTAGTTAGCTGGTAGGCCTAATCCAACGGGTTTCCGAATGCACTGGTTCTAACCAGTGGTATTGTGCCCGGCATTGGGAAAGACACTTTACTCCTATTTTCTAGTCATTGGGATGAACCTTAAAACTGAGGTCCCGTATGCGAACGCCATGCAAGACATCTTGCGCACACGTTAAAGCCCATTCCAAAATTCTGGAGGAGTAGGCCATGTCGCACCGGCGCGGGAAAGGAGGACACGAACTCACATAGCATGCATCCTGAGGGTGGCGGCGCTGCGTTTGCGGCGATGCGCTCTCCAGGTCACAGTGGGAGCAACCTAAATTTCACACGAGACAAGTCTCTGTGACTATAATATATGTATACCACATTACCAAAACATTATGTGTATTGCACTAAATAAACAATCTGCGTTGCATGGTTCATCATTTCTTTTCCCGTGACCCTTTTTTGTGGTTGTCGATTTCAGTATCATTTGCACGGGAGGGGAGACGACTCCTCTGGTTCTTCATCATCTTCATTTCGCACGTGCGTGTCACGCGCTGATGACGTGTGAGGCGGGGGCAGCCTGTGCGGCAGAAAGCGAATGCAGAAAATGACGGCTGCTGACAGCAACGTCATGGCGCCGATGACGTTGTAGGCCACGTCATAAGAGCCCGTGCTGTCCCGGATGTAGCCTGCAATATAATTAAAGTATTAACTAGAAAAACTGACTTTTTAAACATTACAATGATCTTAAATTAGTATCAGTATGTAGCCTAATTTCATGCGTACACATGCACGACATGTGTACAGACGCGCGCGCACACGCACACGCACACGCACACACACGTTCTACAGATTACAACTTTTTACAGGCTATAGCTTTTTTGAGTCGAAGGGTTTACATGCAGACAGACTACTAACCACTAAATTGGGGGGGAAACTCTCTGCAGCTGTAACTGTTGCTTTATGAGACTTCACACGCCTATTATTACAACCCTTCGCGTCTCCCTAATATCTGGTTGCTCCATTGGGTTGCGTGATACTTCAAAGAACAATTATTCGTGGAGAAACTCTAAGGAAACACAAAGAAAAATAACCCTGGAGATGGGGTCCCATCCCATATAAATGTATAGTCACTATAATGGTCAAAATACACGTTGTTATTTGTTCACTCTTTCCCAATGGCAACACAGTCATGCGCTTGCAATATCATTGGAGAAACTCTAGGGAAACGCAAAGAACAATAACCCTGGAGATCTGGTTCCATCCCATATACATTTATTTGTAGTCACTATAATGGTCAAGATACACGTTGTTATTTTTCACTCTTTCCTCCATGACAACACAGCCATACGCTTGTAATAATCATTAATATATACGATTGTATTGCTATGGGGAAATAGTAATAAATAACAACGTGTACTTCGACCATTACCAGAAGCGGATCACTAAGTCTAGAGGGGAGGTTCCAAAACCTTGGGGTTGGGGGGTGGGGGTATCTGACGAGCATTCGAATGTAACAGATATCAATGAAGGCCTCTCCAGGGAGAATAAGATAAAACTACTATAGCGTTGGATTAGGTCTACGTTTCCTTTTCTTGTCTTTTCTTTCTTTCCTTTTTTTTTTTGGGGGGGGGGGGACAGTAATGGGGGTGGGAGGTGGCCAGAACCCCCGTAAACCCCCCAGATCTGCCTCTCGTTACCTAGCAGCGGGTGGAAGGCCGCCATGGCAGCTCCACTAAAGAGCTTGTTGAAGCCGAGGGCCTACGTTTCGTTTTCTTTTCTTTTCTTTCCTTCCTTTGTTTCGTTTTTTGTTATCTTTTTGGCGGTAAGGGGTGGGGGTGGGGTTGTTCCAGAACCCCCGCCCCCCTCCAGATCTGCCTCTCGTTACCCAGCAGCGGGTGGAAGGCCGCCATGGCAGCTCCACTGAAGAGCTTGTTGAAGCCCAGGGCCTACGTTTCGTTTTCTTTCCTTCTTTTTTTCGTTTATTGCTTTTTGGGGGGTCGGTTAGGGGATGAGAGGGGTGGGTTTGTTCCAGAACCCCTGTACACCCCCCCACCCCCACCCCCCCCTCGATCTGCCTCTCGTTACCTAGCAGCGGGTGGAAGGCCGCCATGGCAGCTCCACTGAAGAGCTTGATGAAGCCCAGGGCCTTGGCCGTGTTCTCCAGCCCTATGTCCTCCATGATCAGGATGGGCATCAAGCACGCCGCCACCCCAGCCAGCAGCCCCTGCGCCGCGGCCAGGCCAACCAGAAGAGGGAATGACGTCATCAGGCTGGTCAGCTGATCGACCACGCCCAGCACGGTGAAGGCGATGGCGATCATTGTGGACACCTGGGATTGCGAGAGCGTTCGACTACATGATTATGTTGAGAGAGAGAGAGAGAGAGAGAGAGAGAGAGAGAGAGAGAGAGAGAGAGAGAGAGAGAGAGAGAGAGGGGGGGCCGTGTGTACGCATGTATTGGTGCTGATGTTTTTGGAGACTTCAAACATCAAATACTTTATTTTACAAGGATAAGAATGTAGGCTGGGCCTAGTCTTCCATTCTGTCCTTGGTTCTAAGCATGCAATACATAACTAATACTATAAATGAACATTGAGACACAGGAACATCGCCAACAGAAACAACAAACAGTAATATAGCAATATAGTAAAGAGAGAGAGAGAGAGAGAGAGAGAGAGAGAGAGAGAGAGAGAGAGAGAGAGAGAGAGAGAGAGAGAGAGAGAGAGAGAGAGATAGACAGACAGACAGACAGAGAGAGAAAGAAACAGAGACAGACAGAGAGAGAAACACAGACAGACAGAGAGAGAGACGGGTATACATACAGACAGGCATGCAGATTGACAAAGCAGAACGTGATGATTACAGTGGTCACATTGAAAGATTATTGAACAACTAGTGCATTCCTCCCTATTCTAGCTTTACACAGGATTGAGGTTTACCTTCATTATCTTCAAGTCTGCCACAAAACCGCACGCCAGTCGACAACAGAAATCTAGCCCTCCAACCACACTGAAACAAACACACACAAATGATCTGTAATGCATCTTTGCATCTATTGTAAAGCATATTAGACTTAGGGCTACAGCCATAGGGGGGGGGGGGGGGCCTATAGGTCCAACGTTATCTGTTTTAACTATAAAGTTAAACGAGGCTTACCTGAAGTCGAAGTTTAACTGGAATTATATTGAGTGTGCTGATGGGAAGAGGTATACACACTCTGACCAAATGAAAACGTGAGATGCGCGCCCGCCGGATTAGCCAGACTTTAGCCACATGTGGTCCCTGATAAATATCTAAGGGTGGGGATTTAAATATCTGAAGGGTGGGTATGTGTATACCTCTTCCCATCAGCACACTCAATATAATTCCAGTTAAACTTCGACTTCAGGTAAGCCTCGTTTAACTTTATAATTATATCTCGTATGCTGATTGGTCAGAGGTATACACACTCTGACCAAGTGAAAACGTGAGACTTCAGAGTTGGGGACCACATGTATTTAATATACAAACATATACGTGCTCACACTTTTTGTCATAGCTCACCTTGCTGTGCTAACTTATTTTGAAGTGGTTTTGCCAACAAAGCTGTCCAAGACTAATTGACTCAAGGTACTTCTTTGTTCTTTTGCACTCTCCTCTCTGCTGCTTTGCACAATTTTGTGGTAGAATCTACTGAAAGTGCTTGCGTTGGACCAGCCAGCGGCCTTGAGAACACAGTCCATTGATACGCCTCTGCTTATCATTGCTGTGGTACTTGCGCTTCTAGTTGAATGAGGAGTTAATTTTGCTGTGTCCACACCAGCAACGCATAAGACGGTTTTAATCCATCTAGAAATGGTGTCTCTGGACACAGCCCTGTATGGTCTCACACAAGTGATAAAAAGTTGTTTTCCAACCCTTAACTCTGCAGTCTTGTCTATGTACAGTTTCAGATTATGAACAATGCATAGTTTTTTGTTCTCATAAGCTTCTATTTCCAGTGGCCTGACATGGACACCTGGTCTGGATTGTTTAAGTAGTGAACTATATACAACCACACATTTAGTATTGTACATTGTTACATCGTCTATGGTCAGTTGGTGTATTATCTGCCCTCTCTGACCTGACAACAACGCAAGGAGCATGACTGTTCTGTAAGTGAGTCTTTGCAAAGCCAATTGTTCTGCATAAAATTATGGCCACTGCTCAAGCGTGTTTAGAACAATATCTACATCCCATGTTTCACTGTATATTGGTTGTGCTGGTCTGTTTTGAAACACACCTTTTACCACGCTACAAACAGGATGGTTGCCAATAGAGTCTTAGTCTTTGGGGTTTAGAAATGCAGCGATAGCACTTCTAGCAAGATTAACCGTACTATAGCCAGCACCGTCTGAGTACAGTTTTGTGAGGAAATTAGAGACATGCACATAGTTAGGGTTTGTGATTTCATTTTTTCTTACAAAGTCTAGCCATTTATTAATGTATGTGTTGTACGACTTTTGAGTATTAGGCCTCCATGAGTTTAAGACTAGATTGGTGCATTCTGTGGTCAATCCTGTTTTCATGTTGGCCTGAGACTTTGCAGACCAGCAGATCCAGTCGGCGTTTCTGAAGAAGTGGGTGGATCATTGTGGGGTGGCTTGGAAGATGAAGAAGCCTGTGACGACCCGCAAGTTTCACAGGACGGTTGCACATGAGGCGTTGTATCACGGGGTACCAGGGTTGTGTTGGCCAAACTGGAACTACCAGGGTCCCCGTGGCTTTTTCCCATTGAATTTTCTGTGCCACCCGACTGATGATGCTGAAAGGTGGGAAAGCATAGAAATTTAAGTCTTTCCAAGAGAGTGAAAATGCATCAATGGCTTCTGCTTCAGGATCTGGTCTGTAAGAAACAAATCTCTTCATCTGATGGTTAGTCCTGGATGCAAATAGATCAATTTCTGGTGAGACCTGCAAGTGTTGGCAAGCATCCTGTAAGGCTGCCTCATCCAATTTCCATTCTGTGTCCAGGCTGGTGCGTCTGGATTCTTTGTCAGCTTCAGTGTTCAACACACCCGGAATATGAGCAGCACTCAACCACACATTATGCCTCACACACCATGCCCAAATGGCTCCTGTAATGTCAATGCAAGCATCAGAGTGGCTTGTACCCATTTTGTTTATACAGCTCACTGCGGTGGTGTTGTCAATCATGAGTCTGACATGCTTATTGCTCACAGTGCTCTGAAAACATTTCAAGGCAAACAATACAGCTTTCAGTTCTAAGTAATTTATGTGAAAGTCTGTGTCACCGACCAACCACTCTCCGCCTGAAGATACGCCTTCGCAGTGACAGCCCCATCCTGTAAGACTAGCATCTGTTGTGACCACAATGTCGGGTTCACCTTTGCAAATGTAATTTTCTGCCGTTCCAATGTTCCTGGTCCACCATTGTAGCTCTGAAAGGCTATCTGGTGATAAGAGCATGAACTGATCAAAATATCCTCTACTCTTTTTCAAAGCTGCAGTTTTTTCTTTTTCTAGCTGGCGGTAGTGAAGTGGTCCAAATTTGACTGCCGGAAAGCTGGCCACCATTTTCCCAATGACTCAGGCCAGTTCTCTGGTCTTGCATTTATTTCTCCTTAGAAGCTTCTCGCAATCATTCTGCAAGCTTGTCTTCCTTTCCTCAGTGAGTCTCACCTTCATATCCACTGAGTCAATTATTACACCTAGATACTGAATTTTTGTACTTGGTTCAAATACTGATTTTGTTGGATGCACAATGAACCCCAGCTTTTGAAAAAGAGTAGCGGTGTCAATGACATTCTGCATGCAGGCTTCTCTTGTAGCCCCTACCAGCAATGAATCATCTAAAAAAGATGTTGTTATGTGGCCCTCTTTTCTGAGCAAAGCAAACACTGGTTTCAACAGTTTGGTGAACCACCGAGGTCCTGGAGCTAGTCCGTTTGGTAGTACATTGTATTCGAAACGTTGGTCTTTCCACACAAACCTCAGGAATTTTTTGTGTTCCTCATGAATGGGCACTGAATAGTATGCATCTTTAAGATCTATTGATGCCATGAAACAGTTCTTATGGATAAGAGTCAGAGCTGTATTGAGTGTTTCCATTTTAAAATGGTGGTAACAAACTTCTGAGTTGAGTCTACTTAGATTCAGAATCATACGATGTGTTCCATCTTTCTTACTTCTAGTAAACACAGGGGAGAGTACTTCGCCTTCAGTGTGACTACACTGGGAGATGACACGCTTTGAAATAAGTTTTTGGACTTCTGAGTCAATGATCTGGCATTCACTAGGACTGACAGCTGGCGTTTTGTTAGAAGACAAGTTACTAAGAGTTCCTACAGGACAATTTATCTCTATCTTTGCTCCTTGAATCGTTTGCAAAATCTCAGAATCAGACAAAATCTGTGCCCATTCATGATGAAAAAACATCAGCCTTCCTGCCACAAAACTATCCACATCAGCCTCAAACGATCGTATCAAGCTTCTCACCTTTTCAGCTAGTGATAGGGAGACCAGCGGGAGTTGTGGCCCCTGTAGTGGCCTCGCCGTCTGTTGTGCCCCCACTGCTGCTGCCGTTTGTAGTGGGGAAACCCCCGACTTTTCCCTAAAAAAAACGCCACGCCGGCTGGAACCACTTTCGCTTTGTGCAGAGCCGTGGGCTTGATTTCCGCCTTTGGGTCGGTATGGCTTCTCTGGCTGGGTACAGCTCGCTGCTATCTGTTCAGCTTCTTTGATCTCTTTGAGTGAATTGCCTAGAGCATCCCCAAAGAGCTGTGACGTGATGGTGACCAATTCGTCACAAAGTTTTGGTTTGCTGAGATACGGTCGAAGAGCATGGCGACGGCGGAAGGATATCTCGTGAGACGCATGTGCGCAGCGAGCAATAGAATCTGTGCAGTTCTGTACCGCACCAGCCATTTTCTCACTCAGTTTCGACTCTGTAGAGAGAATGACGTCACACGCCAAAATCTGTTCTCACAGCCGCGTGTGGAAGTTTATTCCAAATTCCAGGGTTGACAATTGGCACAACGAGGCGTGCACAGTTTTCTGGTCTGTTGTAGAGTTCAAATTTCTTCTTTTGGTCTGCAGCTTTGAGTTTCTCCTTGAAGCGACCGTCAATTATTTTCGCCAGTCCTGGTAGTTCTATGTCGTAATTGACTTCTTGATGGTCCGGTTCTTGAGTGCTGTATGTTTTCACCAGGTTCTCTTCTAAATCGTCAAGATTCGATTCTTCATCATTGACAACAATGGTGTTGTCCGGTTCGGATGAGCGAGACGACCACGCTTTTTTGGGGTCACTTGGGCCCGCGTGCGCATCCGAGATAGCGCGCTGAACAAGGTTGCCGAGAGCCTCGAATTTCTTTGTCCAGTTTGCATCCAATTCTTGCACCATTTTCATAATATCCTCGGGTTTCTGGGCTATGGGTTCGGAAATGCCCTCCCGCGAACTCGGAGAAACCATGGCTTCTGATAGAGCCACGAAACTGACCACTGAATAGGGTCGACCAGTTATTATTTCAGTAGGCTTCTGAGAGAGCCGACCGGCCAATTTAGATTCCCGGCGCGAGTTGAACGATAGTAATGAATAAAGCACTCTCTTGAAATGTGAAATGAAAACACTGACCTGATTTCCGACGAGTAGAACGTCACAAACACACACACATAGAATTTAGACCATTTTTACAAGTTTAAACAACTTAGGATGGGACAATAACTAAAACCCAAAACTTATATTCTACGGAGCACTCCTGGCTGCGTCTGGCACCTCTGGAATCCTGGCGCGAACTGGCTAATCTGGCGGGCACGCATCTCACGTTTTCACTTGGTCAGAGTGTGTATACCTCTGACCAATCAGCATACGAGATATAATTAAAGTTCTCATGGTCAAAAGGGTGGGGATGTTCCCTAAGCAAGGTGTCTCCACTATCAACAAATTCTAACCAAGCTTTCCAAAAGAGCTGTTGCTTCATTTGCTATCTCTGGAGGCCATGGTTGGGAGTGACAGACAAGCACAGGGTATTTTATATTTGACCCCCCCCCCCCCCCCCCCCAAACTCGTGTTATCAAACATTTGAATTAATTACCACAGCCTCTTATTTGAAGTCCTTGCAGCTCATAAGTATTTTAGCAGTCACCACCAGCATTACCCAATCCAAAAAATATATCACTTCGTTAGTTGTAGTAAAGCATTTGTAAGGTCTTTTCCTAACCCTAACCACAACCAGTGGGGAATATAGGCCTTACTTGCTTGTGTATAAAACCGAATAAGAAAAAGGGCTTGATTTTAGCTTATTGGTCCTCGGGGGGGTAGGATCTAAAATCACTCGGAATGTTGAAAATCTGTGCACTGCGTAGCCTACCTAAGAAGGATGGCCCTCTGCTGGTCGTCCAACCCCCTCTCTGTGGCCATGGCGGGCAGGTAGGCGACGGCAGCACCCACCATAGGCGACGTCACGAAGAAGACCACCAGCAGGCGGAACATGGGGCTGTGGAACAGGCCGAAGTCCAGCACACACACCACTTTGCCCAGAACGTGCCACGCTCCGCCCAGACACGTGCTGTAATAATGGAAAGGTGTCGAGGTACAATCACTAGGCACGACAGCGTCTGTTCCCACGTTTTCAGTGATAAGTCAAATTAGTGACGTCTTTAATACATGGTCTCACTACAGTACAAGTTCAAATGTTTTACTCTTTCCCCATTGGCAACACAGTGATATGCAAGTCATTTTATTAGGTATTAGGTACTTTATAGTCACAGAGGCGTCTCTGTGAAATTCGGGTTGCTCCCACCTGGAGAGCGCGTCGCAGCCAGAGGCGCGCCACCCAATTTTTATTAAAAATTTTTGCATGCGATTTATGTGTGACTGATGAGGAAGGAAAGGGGGGTGGGTGGGTAAATTTTGACCAAATGACAACTTTTTTCGTTGCCACTGGGTTTAACGTATGCTAAGTGCATGGGCACACGGGACCTCGGTTTATCGTCTCATCCGAAAGACTCCACGTTCAGACCGTAAGGCCTAGTGCAAAGTGAGATGAATGGCATATCACGATGTTGCCATGTGGAAGGAATTAAAATGTTAACGTGTATTGAAACCTTAAGCACAGTGTAGGCCTACGGCCCAGTCCCAGCATTGTTGTAGTACGTTTGTTCGCTTTTTATGTGCTCTCTTTAAAGACACACTGACGCACCACGATTAAGTCCCTTGGGGGGGGTTTCTGGGTAGCTGTAACCCACATACAGATGTTCCCAACTTCAAATTGAGGCTACTCTTTAAAATGATGTTTCGGTTTGAATTTGGGGGCATTTGTATGGGAGTGAGACCTGGTCAAAACAAGATTTATTTCTAGCTATAAGAGGGAAAACCCGTGATTTTGACACGTGATCTGGTGGGTCTTTAGGCTACCTGATTGGTCTGTTACCCAGGCATGGGTCTGTATATTGCAGTGTTCTAAACAACAACAACATAAGTTTTGACCATTCACGTGGATTTTCAAGATAACAAAACACAATACATTTTGCTTAAAACTTTTAGAATATTTTTAAAATATTTACCCGAACTGTTTCAAAATAGAATACATACATGTAGCTCCCAATAAATTTAACCAAAAGAAACTGAAAGGCTACTGGCAGTGAAAGGTAGTACTATTAATGGCCTACTTGGCGCATAGAGACAGACACTAGGCTACCTGCACGCTGTCAGGTATGCCTTAATTAAACACCCTTTGCTATAAATCTATCCATAAAGCTAGATTTACTTACCTCTGCCACCATATTTCCATGTATACGCCAGCTCGCACTTTACGTTCAGTTTCTGACCCTCTTTCTCTCCAGATCCCTAGGTATAAGCTTTCAACTGTTGGTTGGCGCTCTTTTGCTGTCTCAGGACCGACATCTTGGAACAAACTTCCTCTTTCCCTCCGTCAGCGATCGACCCTCTCTGCTTTCAAATCTAACCTTAAAACCCATCTGTTCCCCCGTCATTGAGGCTCCACTCTCTTTCTCTTCTCTCTCTCTGTTTCTGCTGTATACCATTTATGTTATGCGTATGTGTTCGCTTTGTATTGCATTTTTGTTTGAATGCGTTATGAATGCTAACGTGTGTGTGCGCTTTGATTTGATTTATATCAAGATTCAACGCCGTATAAATACTGTATGTTGTTGTTGTTGTTGTCGTTGTTATGCCTTCTCGCACAAACATACAGAGAGATAGATAGAGTGTACGCACACACATACAGAGAGATAGAGAGAGAGAGACAGACAGAGAGACTTGCTGACCGAGAAGGACGATGCTGGCTGCCGTGGTCAGAGCTGCTGCCCTCACTGACAGAAGGAAGCACAGCACAGGGCGAGTCCAGCTCCAGGTCCGTTGCCGACATGTATCTCACCACGTGGGATTGGCTGAGAGCGTCCAGCACCTGACCGGATCGGCTCGCGCCACCGCTGTAAGGAAGAGAGGTTTCTTAGGCTATTTAATACCCTAGGCCTAATAACATAATCAGGAATGTCCCATGTGTGCCTACCCAGGTCGAGAGGACGTAAAACCCAAATTTTCATTCAACAAAATCAGGGCTGGACCAAGTGATTCACAAGGGGGGGGGGGGGGGGGGGTCCAGGGAGCTTCATAGGTTCCGGGTTAAGGGGCAGTGTCCTTGTGGGACATAAAAGGAGGCAGAGCAAAGCCCCCGTCAACATAAAAAAAACGAGCCACTTTCTTACTTTTCACCTTTGTATAAGGTACATGCTTGGGGGGGGGGGGGGCAGAACCCAGAACCCCCCCACCCCCACACACACACACATCCTAGATCTGGCCGTGATTATGCTAAATTTTCATTGAAAAGCTTAAAACCATAACGTATAATAAATTGGTGAACTGAATATGCATTTCCACCTGGAAATAAAGGGGAGAAGTTTGCGTAGGTGGTATCAAAGACTTGCTACATTGTATTAAAAATGCTACGCATTTGACTTATATTGTTAACAAAGCTTTAAGAATACGACATAATATGCTGATTCTTGGGCTCTTTTACGGGCTAATACATACCTAAATGAATACAGCAGTTGTCATTTAAACAGCGGCGATAGTAAACACTGAAAAAAGGTGATATGATTAAAAAGGTGATATGATTCTTGATTAAACAAAGATCAACCAAGTGTAAAACAGCAATGGTATGCATACACCTCTTCACTAATCATAACCTCACTAGTCAGTGTGATTTGCAAAATGCACTTAACAGATCATCGTTTTTCTAGCTTTCCTATTCCAAAATCTGCGTTTATTTACATGCCATTATATTCTAATCTATGCACTTGGAGTAGAATGGGAGCCATCCTTTCTATAGATCTTACAATCTTGCAGTTTGCTTACTATATGTAGCCTATTTTTATCTATCAGTGTACAAAATCTATAAACCAACAAACTAAAAGGGCAACTAAACGTTCTTTCTCACCTTGCCACGGTGATACTCTTGCTGTCAGCAAACGAGCTGGTTCGACGACGTCTGACACTCCTGGAGACTGAATTGTTCAAATCGGGGGCACTTTTTGAAATGTCCACCGCGTCTAACAGAGGGTAGGACACGGGTGATGATGTCGGGTGTTTAGATGAAAAGAAAGGGAATATCACTTCCTGTTCAATGATGACGACACAAGCACTTCCGCTTCCAACTGATTGTCTCCCCTCATGCATACTGTGACTATTCTCCGTCGCCCGAAGATCTGACTTATTCTCCTTCAATTCGTCTGCAAGAAGGCGGTCCGTCTGCTCTACATCACGGTTGCATAAACTGTGGTTGTTTTCTGATAGATCAAGATTATCCTTCTCATTACAAGAAGTTCTTTTCTCCTCCTCTTCTGTTGTCTTCGCTGTTGAAGTCTCCGACAAAACTTTCCGATCACAAAGCGCATCGTCACCCAACCGCCGATTCCGTTTCTTCTTGTAGAAGGAAGTGGGGCGCAGCAGGAGGGCGGCCACTAGCGTGTGCAGAGAGATGCCGCCCATGAGGAGCAAGGCTCCCCTAAGCCCGTAACGGTCCAGGAAGAAGGTGGCGATGGGGGGAAAGGCCACGGCCCCCGCCCCCACCCCGCACTTGGTGATGGAGTTGGCCAAGGAGCGGCGCCTCCTGAAGTAGAAGCCCAGGAGGACCGTGGTGGGCATGTTGAGCATGGACATGCCCAGACCTGGAGAACGAAAGGAAGAATGACACAATCATGTGTATCAAGGGTGAAGGGCATCAAGGAAAGCTATGAACAAGCCGAAGCCCTGACATGGAACCTCCAAGGCAAAAGAAAAAGAAGCCGAAGCCCTGACATGGAACCTCCAAGGCAAAAGAAAGAGAGGCTGGCCAAGAAACACTTGGCGATAAGACCTCCTGGCAGACACCAAAAGAATGGGCCTTACCTGGAACCAGCTAGATGAAAAGGGGGGCTGCGGAGGTTTCTTGGTGGCGGCCTGTATCCCGGAGCTAGGCTAAGCTAACTGGCAAAATCTACATTTTCGCCTGTAAGAGAAGATAATCTGATTAGCCTAGCTCCGGGATACAGGCCGCCATGTGTAGCTCATAGTATCTGTCATCAAATGATCTCCCTTAGTGGCGAAAATGTGGATAGAGCCAACTATATTATATATAACGGTAGAACCAGCGATCTGGTACAATCGGCGATTCTACCAGTAGAAAGTCCGATCGGAGTTTCTACCGGTAGAAAGTCCGATCAAAGTTTTTACGAGAAGAATCACCGATTCTACTGGTAGAAACTCCGATCGGACTTTCTACCGGTAGAAACTACGATCGGTCTTTCTACTGGTAGAATCGCCGATTCTTCTCGTAAAAACATTGATGGGACTTTCTACCGGTAGAAACTACGATTTATGACAATGTTTCTACGAGAAGAATCGGCGATTCTTCTGGTAGAAACTCCGATCGGACGTCATGAATAAAAACTACGATTTATGACAATCGCTGTTTCGTACAGATGTTAACATTGTTCACGAGATTTGAAAAGCAATAAATCGCTGGTGAAAATTTCGTGTTAGTGGTGCATTATCAATTGCTCACGAGCAAGCGAGCAGGGGTTCCTTGTTCTACAAAGTGCCACCCAAAATCAGCGATAGCATGCAAGAATACCTCGTCATAGGTTCATTTCACATGTGTGTGTGTGTGTGTGTGTGTGTGTGTGTGTGTGTGTGTGTGTGTGTGTGTGTGTGTGTGTGTGTGTGTGTTTGCGTACATGCATTTACATAAATGTAGTAGAACAGACACACAGAGACACACACACACACACACACACAGACAGACAGATACACACACACACACACACACACACACACACACACACACACACACACAGACAGACAGACAGACAGACAGACACACACACACACACACACACACACACACACACACACACACACACACACACACACACACACACACACATACAGATAAAGCTGGCTGTACCTCCATCGAACATGGAGGGATAATTACATATGTTTTGTTGAAGGTGGTCCTTTTGTCTGACTTATTTATTTATTTTGTTTTAACCTTCATGTATGCCGTTTGACAATGATATTTTATTATTAGTGTGTGATGTCTTTCATGCCGGTGGTTCATTGTGTGATTATGTGATATGAATGCATGCGTCTAGCATCAGTATAATTATATTCCTAGTGCATTTTTATAACTTGGCCGAATAAATCTGTTCTCTGTTATCCGTTTCACTGACTGTATTTCTGCATTGCTGTTTTTGTATTTTTGTGTACTAGTATTCATATTACGACAGAATTCACGTATAGTGAGTTAGCGAAAACGCTGCCTAATGCTTTTTCCATTGTACCAACAAAAATCGCCGACTCTACCAGAAGAAAGCCCGATCGTCAATTCTACCAGTAGAATCGTCGCCGACTCTACCAGAAGAAAGC
>JAGGCT020000767.1:10000-20000 GCA_017654935.2 Phymorhynchus buccinoides | reverse complement strand
TTAAGAAAACACGTTTTCCTTTCCATTCAATTTCAAGTGTATCATATCAGATTGTATGCCTACATGGTCGAAGTTGAAGAGGTCTCTGGTCTAAATACAAACTAATCATCAATGAAAACCGAAGATCAATGACGATAATTATCGGACTGTTTGTATAGGATGGATATGGGGATCTGCCTTTCATTAAATTCTTAGTTACCTATTTAGAATGGGGGAAAAACAAACCCAAACAAACATACACGAACGAAAACATGCTCCTTTGCGATCGTAGATCGGCAAAGGACAACAACAACTGCTGAATGATTTTGTGAAGATAAGACGATTCGTCTTGTTGTGTGGCTCTTTCCGCTCTGCGTTCATCACCCTGTAGCCTTGTAGCTCAGAAACAATCCCACAAGTCAACGGTCAGGATGCTGGTCCAATAGAATGCGACCTTTGTTGGCCAGAGTCCGCAGAGGACTTCCGGCCAGGATGACAGTCATTGACTATGCTGAAATTGTCATCACTGAGTTCTGTGGAATGGTGACTAGGCCTACTCCTACACAAATGCAAGCACGCAGGCATGTTTGCATACATATCCACACACATGCACGCAAATACGAAGCATGCACTGGCCCTGGGACGCGTTTGCACACACGGACAGACACACAGTCACACACACACACACACACACACATGCACACACACACACACACACACACACACACACACACATACACACACACACACACACACACACACACACACACACACACACACACACACACACACACACACACACACACACACACACACACTCTCTCTCTCTCTCTCTCTCTCTCTCTCTCTCTCTCTCTTTCTCTCTCTTTCTCTATGTGTCTCTGTGCTTTTAGTGAACTGAAAGCAAGTTGATTGTGTGTGCGCGTGCGTGCGTGCGTGCGTGTGTGTGTGTGTGTGTGTGTGTGTGTGTGTGTGTGTGTGTGTGTGTGTGTGTGTGTGTGTGTGTGTGTGTGCGTGTGCGTGTGTGCGTATGCGTGCGTGCTCGTGTGAATATGTGTGCGTGTTAGAGGTTGTGGCTTTCTGCACCAACACTCTTACATTTTAATTTTGTCCTCTCTCTGCTAGGAAGAGGGGTAGCTTTTCGGTAATCAGCTTTGCATTTGGTCCTCAGGCAAAAGCATACGTCTACAGCACACAGTGTTGCTCTAGCAACATAATGCTGCACCAAAGACAAGAGATGTTCATATTGATGCCTCATTGACAGTACAAAAAAACACTATTACTCACAGGGCTTTTTTCTCATATCAATATAACAGAAGTTAATGTAGAACATTGATCTCTTACCAAGATGTCAATAGTATAGACATGCCAGCTTCCTCCTTCGCACCCTCTGGAACTGAAACAATCTGACCCAGGAAGCTGTGCTGGCCAAGACCATCTGTACTTTAGTGTTAGGGACATCACTGCACGGTGATACACCACCACACAAAAATTTGGAGCCATGCTGTCTATTGGTTCATGAGATAGAGCACAGACTTGAAATATATAGCACAAAGAAGGAACATTCAGTTGTGTGGGTCTTCCTTGGTGGAGGTTTGTACTGGAGGTTCAAAATTCAGGATCGGAATAGCTTGAGCAATGCTGATCAAGAATATATAGGCTATAGGGGTCTATGGCTAACTGTTTGGGTACAATCGCCTGGACAGACAGACACTAGTCATGATGGTCTCAAATTGAAAATCCAGTAAACCACTTTTCAAATAATGTGCTTCTTCCGCAGATTCCCGCGTTATAGTGACAGAATAGTCAGTGTGATTGTGGTCACTCAATGGAAGGAAGGGAGATTTCCTAATGAGAGAACAGGAAGCTGGAGTTGGGGAAGGGGGGGGGAGCAAAAGAAAAGCTTTGCATTGGTTTCTTTAGTCCAGACACATCCACACCATGTATATTGACCCAAAGCAGCACAGAACACAGAAACCTAGACTCTGAATCAAACTATAAAGATACAAAATGCCTGTGTCTATCTTTAAGAAACCGTACAGACAACATACAGAGTGTGACTAGAGAAAATGGATCAAAAATAGAGAAAATTGGGTTCTGCCTCTTGGAAACGAAAGACAGAAAGAAAAGAAAGAATCAGTATAACACTAACCAACTACACCACATGGGTCGCATGGCACTGTAGACTTTCATCATCCTGAACTTTTCAGTGCTTGGAACTGGTACGAAACGTTGTACCCACGTGACACTTCTTGATGTCGCCAATGCCATTGCGTTCAAGTGCAAATCTCTCAGTTAAAAAAAAGAAAGAGTATCCCTTGTTTCCCCTGCTGTTATTTTTTCCCTTCAGACTGAGTCTGTATGCATCCCTTAACAAGTACAAAGACTTTCTGAAAGAGCGAGTTTTCATAGTAAACATTGTAGTTAAGAAATTAAAGCTTCTTTTTTTTTTACAGTTAGCAACAGACGTAAAAGAAAGAAACATGGGCCCACCACCTTTATCAAACTCTGCAAAGCAATCCCCATTTGCCGTCAACATCGATTCTACCTCATAGCTTTTAAAAAAATTATTATTCAATTCACATGCATCAGTATTTTACTTCTTTTTCAGTACACTATCTCCTGTTCATTTCGGTTGCCAATCTGCAAATCTGTTTTTTTTAAATCCCCCCAAAAAACAAAAAACACGACCCACCACTGCATCTTGTCTCCCGTTTCCCTGTACAAAACTGCACAACTGTCGATGATTTATCTGCACGACGTTGTGCTAGATTATTTATTTATTTATTCATTCATTCATTCATTTATTATTTTTTTTAATTTATTTACTTTTTAAAAAATTTATGTATTTATTTAAATGATCTGACCAACACAGGGTTTTTTTTACTGATTAAATTAAGTTGTCTGTATTTTGTGAGTGGTTTTGCCTCATGCTATTCCTCTAGTCCCCCTTTTCTACCAGATTTCTACCAATCTCGCGCTAAAAGAAAATCACACACACACACACACACACACACACACACACACACACACACACACACACACACACACACACACACACACACACACACACACACACACACACACACACACACACTTATACACACACACACGGCACACATATACACGCACCATCAGAGAGAGAGAGAGAGAGAGAGAGAGACTTCAGACTTCAGATACTTTATTTAGCAAGGAGAAGAATTTAGGACGGGCCTATTCATCCATTATGTCCTTGGTTCTAAGCATGCAATATGTAACTAGAGAGAGAGAGAGAGAGAGAGAGAGAGAGAGAGAGAGAGAGAGAGAGAGAGAGAGAGAGAGAGAGAGAGAGAGAGAGAGAGAGAGAGAGAGAGAGAGAGAGAGAGAGGAGAGAGAGCAGAGACAGAGAGAGAGAGAGAGAGAGAGAGACAGACAGACAGACAGACAGACAGAGAGACAGAGAGAGAGAGCAAAAATAATTCCATCTTTCCATCTTCGGCCTCATTTAGTCGGTCATGAAATATTACAGCAGTGAAGTAGTCCACTTTGTACCAGCAATCAAGTGATACTTCAGGAAGGCTTCACCATCACAATGAACAATTGGTCAGACACTTACCTTTCAATATACGTGTGTACACATACCAACACGCGCGTATACACAGAGACATACTTACACATGCTTCTATATGCACATAGACAAACACGCTCATACACACACGCACGCTTATCTACACTCACACACACACACACACATACACACACACACACACACACACACACACACACACACACACACACACACGCGCGCGCGCGCGCGCGCGCACACGCACACGCACACGCAGGCAGGCACACACACACAGACGCACACGCGCGCGCACACAACACACACACAGAGGCACACGCATACAGCTGCACGCATACACGTAAGCTTACATTCGTGTGCATAATGCATAACAAACAAACAAACAAACAAATTAAAATAAAAGACAAACAAACAAAGCAATGTATCGAATGAAAATTGGATTTAAAATCTGCTCAACTCCCAAAGAGCACATATGAGACAAACCATCAAGCAACCACCACGGCCATCATTCAGTGTTTGGAGCGGATCCTGAAAGTACTGCAATACCAGTATTAAAAAAAAGCTACACCTTCAACTCTGCAGTTTTCGTAGGTGAAGGTATTTGGTGCCTTCGGTGGTTTCTTTATCTTATCATTAAGTTGTTGTTTCAGTTGTTGTTGCACACACTATGGAATATGAACATGTAGTCACACGTTAATTATTACATCCCTTTGCTTCTCCCCAAAAGAACAATTTCAAAGAACAAGAACTGGAAAACCTCTAGGAAACGCAAAGAACAGTAAATCTGGATAACGCGTCTTATCCCATTGTTGTACAGTGGCAATTGTTGCTGCTGCATTGTGCGTAAGGAAACGGAAAGACCAGTAACTCTGAACATCGCGTCTTCTTCTATTTTTGTGCTAGTGCTGCTTTGTACGTAAGGAAACGCAAAGACCAGTAACTCTGAACATCGCGTCATATCCTATTTTTGTGCAGCTGCTGCTCCTGCTCTGTGCGTACGGAACTTCTAGGGAAACACAAAGAATAGTAACTCTGGATAACAGTACATACTTAGTTATTGCTGCTGCTGCTTTGTGCGTAGGGATATGCAAAGAACAGTAACTCTGGATATCGCGTCTTATCCCATTGTTGCACAACAGTTATTGCTGCTGCTGCTTTGTATGTAAGGAAACGGAAAGTCCTTTAACTCTGGATAACGCGTCTTATCCTATTGTTGTGTAGTTAAGTAGTTGAGGCTGCTGCTTTGTATGTAAGGAAACGGAAAGTCCTTTAACTCTGGATAACGCGTCTTATCCTATTGTTGTGTAGTTAAGTAGTTGAGGCTGCTGCTTTGTATGTAAGGAAACGGAAAGTCCTTTAACTCTGGATAACGCGTCTTATCCTATTGTTGTGTAGTTAAGTAGTTGAGGCTGCTGCTTTGTATGTAAGGAAACAGAAAGTCCTGTAACTCTGGATAACGCGTCTTATCCTATTGTTGTGTAGTTAAGTAGTTGAGGCTGCTGCTTTGTATGTAAGGAAACGGAGAGTCCTTTAACTCTGGATAACGCGTCTTATCCTATTGTTGTGTAGTTAAGTAGTTGAGGCTGCTGCTTTGTATGTAAGGAAACGGAGAGTCCTTTAACTCTGGATAACGCGTCTTATCCTATTGTTGTGTAGTTAAGTAGTTGAGGCTGCTGCTTTGTATGTAAGGAAACAGAAAGTCCTGTAACTCTGGATAACGCGTCTTATCCCATTGTTGTACAGTAGTAGTTGCTGCTGCTTAACGCGTAAGTGTATGTATTCCATGCGTACATGCATATTCATTTGTCTATTGGTCACAAAACACGTTGCTATTTTTCGCTCTTCTCTCACGTCAACACAGTAAATATGCAAGTCATATTATTACTAGCGTATCACTTTGTTGTCACGGAGAAAGAACAAAAAAATATCAACGCGTATTTTGACCATACGACTCTCTGTGCGTGTTTTCCAGTCCAGCACGCACGGAATCTGATATGGGCTCAAACCCCGGCCCTCCGGCTGACGGTGTCGCGTCTGGTGGGGATCGAGGGTGACCCGGGCCAGTGGGTGCCGGCCAAGTCGCCCAGCGTGAAGCACATCAGCGCCCCGCACTACGGATGGGAGTTCAAGGGGCTGGGCTTCAGCTACCGCCGCCAGATGCTGGTCTGGAGCGAGTCCATGAACAAGAAGATCCAGGCGTTGTATCTGAACGGGTGAGGCTTTCTGTAAAACGAACGAACGAAATAATTTTATTTTATAGAGTGTAAGAGAATGAGCAAATACATGTCAGGGCTCCCAGGGACCCCCATTTGGGGGTCTATGAAGCACTAAAATTCTAAAGGACCCTCTAAAAGAATGCTGGGGGTCCCAGGGATGCATGAGAAAATTTCATTTTAGCATTCGCAATGCCACTGGGACCGTCTATCCCGCCTCTAGGACCCTCTATACTGTAAGTGAAGGAGTCCCTGGGACCCCTTGTTTTGCGGGACGATTGGGAGCCCTGCATGTGCTTATTTTTTACATCCAGCCTTCTGGGGGGAGTGGGGGGTGAAGACGCTGAGAACACTAGATCACCAGCCACGCCGCAACATTTCCGACTTCTTCTTCTGTCTTCCCAGGCCATATGGCCATGATGGGTAAGGTATGTAGCTATGTGTCTGGTTTTCAGTTTTCACTGGTCTCCCCGCTGCGCACAGCCGACACATTCCGATTTCGGAGGAGCTTGAAATTCGAAAGAGAAAATGGGGAAGATGTTTTTCTTTAATAGGCAGGAGAATGGACCAGTAAGCCAGAAAGATAGTAGATGACAGTAAGCAAAGGGAAAAGGCAAGAGTCAAAGAGAGTGAAAGCTTAGTGGAAGTTGCAAGCACAGAACTTCCAGAAAGTGGGGGAACTATTTGTACGAAAGACCCCCCGGTATCCCCACGGGGAAACATTTTCAACAAACGACCTTCATTCTCGAACTTGGCCTAGATATCCTAACTACCTATCCGGATGCAAAATGTGAGGGTCCTAGGTCTTTTCGTTCAAACCACTGAAAACATTACCGGCTTCGCCACGCGGCTGGTTTAAAAAAAGGAGTTGTAATGAGCCCGCCACACCCTTGTGGAGCGGAGGGGTATTGCGATGTTTTGTGTTAGTTTCTTACTTTCTGCTCAGGCAATATCTTAAAGATCAATAACAAAAAGCCTTAATGTCACAAAGAGTGATTACCTCTCTCTCTCTCTCTCTCTCTCTCTCTCTCTCTCTCTCTCTCTCTCTCTCTCTCTCTCTCTCTCTCTCTCTCTCTCTCTCTCTCTCTCTCTCTCTCTCTCTCTCTCTCTCTCTCTCTCTCTCTCTCTCTCTCTCTCTCTCTCTCTCTCTCTCTCTCTCTCTCTCTCTCTCTCTCGCCATATGATTGTTATGTCGAGTATGTCATTGAATATGCGTGAGTGAGTGTGTGTGTGTGTGTGTGTGTGCGTACGTGTGTGTGTGCGTGCGCGTGTGTGTATGTGTGTGTGTGTGCGATTGGGCGCATGCGCACGCAGAGGTGAGCCTGCATGAGTGGTTGCATTTATGTGTGTGAAGTGTGGAAGTTTCAATTTATGTTGTTGTTTTGTTTGCGTAAATAGCTGCTTTGACCTGTTTATTATAATTGAATGACTGGCGGGTGCAGTCAATATGATGATCCTTTTGGTTTGTTATTTTCTTATAATTATACTTTTTTCCGCTTGCTTTGATTATTAGTTAATTTCAAATCACGTGTCCCCTTGCCATGAAGATTGTATTGTCAATGGCAAGTAAAACAGTCAAGTGTCAAGTCTCTCTCTCTCTCTCTCTCTCTCTCTCTCTCTCTCTCTCTCTCTCTCTCTCTCTCTCTCTCTCTCTCTCTCTCTCTCTCTCTCTCTCTCTCTCTCTAATCTCTCTCTCTCTCTATTTCTCTTCTATATCTCTCTCTCTCTCTCTTCTCTTTCTTCTCTCTCTCTCTCACCTCCTCATGTCATGTGAGCTTTGTATTGATATATTTCGTTTGCATTTTCCTTTTTTTCATTACACCCCCATGTCAAGATGGCTATGTAGCTATTGACATTAAATCACCAATCTCTCTCTCTCTCTCTCTCTCTCTCTCTCTCTCTCTCTCTCTCTCTCTCTCTCTCTCTCTCTCTCTCTCTCTCTCTCTCTCTCTCACCCTCTCTCTCTGTGTTTCCATCCCCTCCCCCCTCTCTCTTTCTCTCTGTCTCCAACCCCACCCTCCTCGATCTCTGTGTCTCCATCCCTCCTCTGTGTGTCTCTCAGATCCACGGAGACGATCGACATCTTCACGGGCACCTCGGCGGAGGTGCACGGGCTGGTGGTGGACTGGCTGAGCAACAACGTGTACTGGACGGACGCCCTGTACAACTGGGTGCTGGTGGCGCCCCTCCACGCCTACGACGGCGATGAGGACCGGGTGTTCAGGATCCTGGTGCAGGAGGGGCTGGACAACCCGCATGGCCTGGCTGTGGATCCCGCTGGAAAGTGAGCAGGAGAGAGGAGGGAGAGAGAGAGAGAGAGAGAGAGAGAGAGAGAGAGAGAGAGAGAGAGAGAGAGAGAGAGAGAGAGAGAGAGAGAGAGAGAGAGAGAGAGAGAGAGAGAGAGAGAGAGAGAGAGAGAGAGAGAGAGAGTTGAGAGAGAGAGAGAGAGAGAGAGAGAGAGAGAGAGAGAGAGAGTAGGGAGAGAGAAAGAGACTCCCTGTACAACTGGGTGCTGGTGGCGCCCCTCCACGCCTACGACGGCGATGAGGACCGGGTGTTCAGGATCCTGGTGCAGGAGGGGCTGGACAACCCGCATGGCCTGGCTGTGGATCCCGCTGGAAAGTGAGAGGAGAGAGAGAGAGAGAGAGAGAGAGAGAGAGAGAGAGAGAGAGAGAGAGAGAGAGAGAGAGAGAGAGAGAGAGAGAGAGAGAGAGAGAGAGAGAGAGAGAGAGAGAGAGTAGAGAGAGAGAGTTAGAGAGAGAGAGAGAGAGTTGAGAGTACACAGAGAAAGAGTTGAGAGTAGAGAGAGACAGAGAGAGTTGAGAGAGAGGGAGAGAGAGAGAGTTGAGAGAGAGAGAGAGGGGGGGGGGAGAGTAGAGAGAGAAAAAGGGTTGAGAGAGAGAGAGTAGAGACAGAGAAAGAGTTCAGAGAGAGATTAGTGAGAGAGAGAGAGTTCAAAGTCAAAGTCAGTCAAAATACTTTATTATCACGTTAGGTGAAATTACAGTGTGGTCTCGTACAAGCACAATACAAGCAAGGAAACACATTTGCATGCATTAAAAATGGAAACAAAACTAAGGAAAACTTGACAAAAAATCATGCTTCGCAAGAAGTTGGATATAGTTAGGGTCGAGAGAGAGAGTAGAGAGAGAGAAAGAGTGGAGAGAGAGAGTGGAGAGAGAGAGTCGAGAGAGAGTTGAGAGTAGAGAGAGAGAAAGAGTTGAGAGAAAGAGAGGGCGGGAAGAAGAGAGAATATGCGTTTGTGTATATCTACGTCTGCAATGATGAGTGATGAGGGTAGGATGTTCAACATCTTGGTGCAAGAAGGATTGGATAACCGGCATGGACTGGCTGTGGATCCGGTTGGAAAGTGAGTGGGAGAGGAGGAGTAGAGAGGGAGGGGGCGGGAGAAAGAGAGAGTATGCGTTTGTGTACGTCTACCTACAATGATGAGAGTAGGTTGTTCAACATCCTTGTGCAAGAAGCATTGGATAACCGCATGGACTGACTGTGGATCCGGTGTAGCATTCTCAAATGGGATTTGTTCTCAACATGTCTGCGCATGTGCGAAATCGATCATGACGTACCATCAAATTTTATCTTTGGTGTATTCGACACTAAATTGACCCTAAACCTATCCCTAACCCTATTCCTAACCCTAACCCTAACCCTAACCATAACCCTAACCCTAAACCTATCCCTAACTCTTCGCACATGCGCAGACGGTTTGAGAACAAATCCCATTTAAGAATGCTACACCGGATGGAAAGTGTGTAGGGGAGTGAAGTTGGGTGGGTAAATGTAAAACAAACACGAATGCGTAGTCCTACTTTTCAGCTCTCCACAAGATCGGGGGTTGGGGGGAGGGGGGTGTGATTTTATTTGTTTGTGTCTGTGTGTGGTTTTGCGTGTGATTATGTAGAGATATGTTGTATTTGTACTTTGAAGAATGATGAACTGGAAGATGGACATGGTATGAGGGTGTAGTCAGTGGAAGGAAATAAAACCAAACAGTTTGAGAACGAGAAATAGTAATAAAGGTAATGTGAGAGAGAGAGAGAGAGAGAGAGAGAGAGAGAGACAGAGAGAGAGAGAGAGAGAGAGAGAGAGAGAGAGAGAGAGGAGAGACAGAGAGAGACAGAGAGAGACTGACAGAGAGAGAGAGAGAGACAGACACAAACAGACTGGCTGACTGACTGACTGACAAAGGTGGGGGAACAGAACAGAAGAGAATACAAGACATGAT
>JAGGCT020000767.1:0-7500 GCA_017654935.2 Phymorhynchus buccinoides | reverse complement strand
GTGTGGGAAGGGTTATGCGTCTATGTGTGAGTGTTATGCCTGAAGTGTGGGTATGGACGTTTGTGTGTGTGTGTGCGTGTGTGTGTGTGCGTGTGCGCGCGATCGCATATGCACTTGGTTGTGTACGCGCGCGAGTGTGTGTGTGTGTGTGTGTGTGTGCATGCGTGCGCCTATGTCTATTGTTTTATTGGCGTGCTTAGTTTGTGTGTGTGTTTGTGTGTGCGCGATCGTATATGCACTTATTTATGTACATGCGCGCGAGTGTGTGTGTGTGTGTGTGTGTGTGTGCATGCACGCACCTATATTTGTATTGTTTTATTAGCGTGCTTAGTCGATTTCGTTTGTGCGTGAGGGAGGGGGGGAGAGTTATGTATGAATATATATGCACGTGTTTATATGTGGATGCTTGTGTGTGTAAATGTGCGTGCGTGCTTGCGTGTGTGTGTATGTATACACTTTCTCACTTTTGTTAACCACACAATAATGAACAAAAAGTGTTTTTAAAGACCCAGTGACGCACCACGATTAAGTCCCTTGCTTTTTTCCTGGGTTGCTGTGACCCACATACAAATTTCCCCAACTTCAAATTGAGACTGCTCTTTAAACTGATGTTTCGGTTTGAATTTGGGGCCATTTGTATGGGAGTCAGACTTGGTCAAAACAAGATTTGTTTCCAGTTATAAGGGGGAAAACACGCAAAACCCGTGATTTTGACACATGATCTGGTGGATCTTTAAATGAAAACAAATTTCTATTCTTTAACCCTTTCACCGCCAAAGTCGCGTTTCAGCTCCACAGTGATTTAACACCTATGCCACTAAAAGGCATCACATTGGGGTCTAATATCCATAGATCCTATTGTCTTAGTTTTGGGAAGCAAGGATAGACCTTATTTTATATGTAAAACAGAAGAATCCCCAATACTGCAGATGGATTTCGTTCTCTACACAGGTAATTTTAATGGATATGTTTGGCTGAAATGTGGCTGGCGGTGAAAGGGTTAATCGTCCCGTGACAGGAGGCTGTGACAGTCTTCAGTGTGACCACATAGAGTGACGGAGAGAGAGGCATGGATTGACAGATTAGAACCGCGTTGACCTTTAATAATAATAATAATAATAATAATAATAATAATAATAATAATAATAATAATAATTAGCATTTATAGCGCCTAATCTTAAAAAAGCCCTAAGCGTTTACAATAATAAATGAATAAACCAGCAAGCAATATAAATAAATAAACGACAAAGATATGTTATGCACACACGCGCGCGCGCACACACACACGCACTAAACACAGACACACGCACGCACTAAACACAGACACACGCACGCACTAAACACAGACACACAGACACACACACGAACGCACTACACGCGCACGCGCACGCACACACTCACACACACACACACACACACACACACAACACACACACGCACAGACAACACGCATGCACACAAACACACGCGGATGGAAGGGGCACAGTACTTTGAAAAGAAATGTAGCAGGCTATGATTTGAACGGAGTAGTTTTGAGAGAAGACTAAACGAAGAAAGGAAGTTTGACCTTGAAAACGTAAACCTCTTGTTTGCTTTCTGCTGTGTCAGTAAAAACTCGCTTCACCCACCCCTCCCACCTGTACGCCATCGGGGTGGCCATCTGCATGTACCCCGCCCACATCGCGGACATGTCCCTGGACAACGTGACCTTGACCTCTCAGTGCTTCCTCTCCGACCGCTTCGGCTACCTGGCTTTGACCTTCAACGCTGGTGAGAACCGCCTGTACTACTCCGGCAACTACACCAACACCATCTCCGTCATCCCCTTGGAGACGGGGTCAAAGGCCAAGGTCGTGGCCAGCGGGACTGGCACTGTGAAAGGTGAGTGAGGGTTGTTTCGATCGAGAGAGAAAAAAAAGCATTACAAATAAATAAATAAACAAAACAATGGGTTTAAGCTCCCGAAATCTTAAAAAAATCAAACGACATTTCTAATGATAATAGATATTAAGAGAGAAAAAAAACAGCCTTCAAAGATTGATGAAACCTGTTTGAATATTTATCTAGACCGGGTTGTTTTTCATTCGAGGTTTTGCTTCTAGTGATAACCTACCATGTGGATCGGCTG
This sequence comes from Phymorhynchus buccinoides, assembly GCA_017654935.2. Classification (NCBI taxonomy): domain Eukaryota; kingdom Metazoa; phylum Mollusca; class Gastropoda; order Neogastropoda; family Raphitomidae; genus Phymorhynchus; species Phymorhynchus buccinoides. The sequence goes on along the minus strand of JAGGCT020000767.1, from coordinate 5,372 downwards.
GACTTAAAATAAATTGAATTTACAACATGTCTCTTGATCTTAAAATGTTGCTCAGGCCTAATAACCAAATAACAAGTTTTATTTACACCGAGCTTTTCCCTACACTTTTGCATTCCAGTTTCGCAATTTCAGTTTCTCCGTTTGCAACTATGATTTCTACGGTATCCGGACAAAATTATCATTCCAAATATGGGGTCCAAAAGTTGGGATGTACAGTACTGTCTTGCATTTAAATTTTCATGGCAAAAAAGATGGTCATTTTGGAGGGGGAAAAACCCACTTTACTAACAATTGAAATTTTCTGCGACAGTGTTTTTCCCCTGACAAAAAGGCACTTTTCTTTTTAAAAAAATGAGTTGCCACAGAAACTGTTATTTTCTGGAGCTCTTCCATGCATCTGCGAAAAAACAGAACCATTACATGTCATGCATAGAACCGACTGAAAAATCGTAATGTTAGCCTTATCATTTTAAAATCTACTTACAATTTTGAAAGTTGCATTTTCTTAAGAGTCACCCTGTGCCTCTTGTTAGAAACATCTGCACAGCATCAGCGCTTTTGTATTTCCCATGGTTTTTGTTTCTATTCCTCCCTAGGCATCGCCCTGGACTGGGTGTCCGGGCTGCTGTTCTGGACGGACAGCACCAACGCGTGGATCAAGATGTCCCGCAAGGACGGACGGTTCCAGCGCGTGCTCCTGGAGAAGGACGTCAACAACCCCCTGGGCATCGCCGTCCACCCGGCCAGAGGGTCAGTCACCTGTCGGGGGGGTCAAACTCGGTGTTGGTGTTGTGATTTTGATCAATATTACTAGCGCGCCTCTAACTCGCTTGAGCGCGTCAAATCGCTCGGTAGGTTGCAAGCTTATGGCACGTGCAGATTTCCCATTTGTCCACAGTCACTCTGCCTGCAACCACCCTTCCCTCCGTAAACACACGGACACAGACATACAGACAGACAGAGAGAGAGAGAGAGAGAGAGAGAGAGAGAGAGAGAGATTGACTGACTTAGGCCTCCATTCATTAACTAATAAGCTTACAGATGAGTTTTCTAACTAGCCGCTGCACCCACTTACATTGAATGTTAAGAGAATGATTCTGTTCGTAAGGTCTCACAATGTTTTGCTAAAATTCGACCCCCTTGCATTGTGACGACTTTGTATGAAATTTACGTGATAATAATATGACTTGCAGACAAACGCACAGACGTAGATCAAAATCGCCTTTACTTGCACAACATTTGGAATTATCCGCCTCCTTATCATTAGTATTATTGTTTATAGAAACTCATTGAAGACCTTTCCCGTTCTATCCTGGAATTTTTTTAACATTTTCAAATTTGCAATCTTGTGCAAAGAAATTATATTATAGTTTGCCATAAGTCACCCGATGTATGCATGGATATGGGCACAGTTTTCTGTATAACAGAAAAAACCCGCCGTGGCTGAGAGTTTAGAATCGTCAGCTGGTAAGCCTAATCCGTCAGGTTTGCGAGTGTGTGTGTGTTGTGTCCTTGTGAAAGACATTTTACTCCTTTTCCTCACTCCACCCAGGTATAATGGGTACCTAGACTCAGTTGGGGAAAAAAGTAATTCCGATGAGACCTAAAACCGAGGTTCCGTGTGCAAACGCATGCGCAAGATCTTGCGCACACTTTAAAGCCTATTCCACTATTCGCTAAGAGTAAGTCATGTTGTGCCGGTGGGTGTGATGACACGAATTCACAAAGTATGCATCCTGTGCGCCAATAGCAGTCTAAAGGAAGACTTTGGGCGTGGGGCAGGATAAACATCCATAATCGGAAGAAGGACCGCGTGGGGTTTTTTTTTGGCCTAGAAAGTAGAATTTCTTTAAACCCTTTCAACGCCAGCCATTTTTCAGCCAAAACTTTCCATTAAACTTACCAGGGTAGAAAAAAGATTTCATCTGAAATATTTGGGATTCCTTTGCGACATCCATAAAATAGGGCTATTCTTACCTCCCAAAATTAAGAACATAAGGTCATTAGATAACAGACCCTCATTTGATGCCTTTTAGTGACATGGGTGTTCAATCATTGTGGTGCCAAGAGGCGACAGTGGCGATGAAAAACAATTCTGTTTGTGTGTGGCAGGAAAATCTACTGGACGGACATCGGGTTCCAGCCAGACGTGCTGCCCAAGATAGAGAGCGCCAACATGGATGGCTCTGAGCGAGAGATCCTGCTCAAGGACAACCTGGGCCAACCCAACCACATGCTCATTGACTACACCAACGACAAGTGAGGAGGGATAAATGGCGGTGGGGGTGTTAAGAAAAGTGTGTGTGTGTGTGTGTGGGGGGGGGGGGGGGGTAAAGGAGAAGGGTTGTTGAGCAGATGGGGGGAGGGGGGGGTAGTGGGAGGGTTGCTTTGTTTGTGTGTGTGTGTGTGTGTGTGTGTATATTTTTTTAAGCAACAAGACACGGTAAAAGGGTAATAGAGAGAGTGTTAGGGTTTGCTTGTGTATGTGCTTATATTTAATATGTCACATACATACGTGTGTATGCTGCACGTACGCATATCATTTACGTGAGCGTGTGTGTGAGTGTGTGTGCGTGCGTGTAGGTATGTCTATATGTTTTAAAACATATGTGTGGAGGGTTAACGAGAAGGGTTGTTGAGCAGATGGGGGGGGGGGGGTGGGGTAGTGGGAGGGTTGCTTTGTTTGTGTGTGTGCGCGTGCGCACGTGTGTGTGCGTGTGCGTGTGCGTGTGAGTGTGTGTGTGTGTGTGTGTGTTTGTAAACAACAAGACACGGTAAAAGGGTAATAGAGAGAGGGTTAGGGTTTGCTTGTGTATGCGCTTATATATAATATGTCACATACATACGTGTGTATGCTGCACGTACGCATATAATTATACGTGAGCGTGTTTGCGCGTGCATGTGTGGGCGTTCATAGGCGTACATGCGTGTGTATGTCTGTGTAAGTCAGTATTTGAACTCTGAACATTTGATTTTTACACGACGCTTAAAGACCCACCAGATCACGTGTCAAAATCACGTGTTTTCCCCTCTTATAGCTGGTAAGAAACCTTGTTTTGACCAAGTTTGACTCCCATACAAATGTCCCCAAATTGAAAGCGAAACATCATTTTAAAGAGCAGCCTCAGTTTGAAGTTGGGGACATTTGTATGCGGGTCACAGCTACCCAGAAAAAACAACCCAAGGGACTTAATCGTGGTGGGTCAATGTGTCTTTAATGCATTTCTGTTCTCCCTTTCCCTTCAGGCTGTATTGGGCCGATTCCATCCTGTATCACATTCGGCAGTACGATCTGAATGACCGACGCATGGTGGTCTTCTTTGAGCAACCCAAGGTTAAGTTTTACGGACTCAGTGTGTACAAGGTAAGACTTAGATAAAGTGAAACATTTTATGGTACTATTAAGGGCCAGCCACACGTCCACTAGAATCGTACGACTGTACGATACGATTCGAATCACGTGGTCTCCAAGAAGTGTGATTCGCGCTTCGAGATGACGTGATCGAATCGTATCGTACAGTCGTGCGATTTCAGCTAACTTGTGGCTGGCCCTTTAGTTATTGCTGCGGTGATTTTGTATTATTAAAAATAATTGAGTTTGTGACTCAGATGGTTGATGGTGTTTACTTTCTATCCAAAATTGTGTAGTGTAAAGAGACTCTTGGGAGAGCTGATTACAAGAGAGTCTTAAGAGACGAAACTCTTTTCTAGGATCTTCTGTTGGTATGTGTAGTGTGTGTGTGTGTGTGTGTTGTGTTGTGTGATGTGTGTGTGTGTGTGTGTGTGTGTGCGTGTGCGTGCGTGCGTGCGTGTGCGTGCGCGCGTGCGTGTGCGTGCGTGCGTGTGTGCGTGCGTGCGTGTGTGTGTGTGTGTGTGTGTGTGTGTGTGTGTGTGTGTGTGTGTGTGGTGTCTATGCGTGCTTGTAAGTTTGTGTGTGCGTGTATTCATTCATCTGTTGTTTGTGGTCCAATGTAAGAGTAGAGTAGGCACAGTAACGTGTTTGAAAGAACGAACCTTTTTGTTTAATTGTGGGATACGTATAAGCACAATACAGGCATCCAGCCCTCATAAATATGAAAATGAAGAAGAAGAAAAAACAACAAAGCCACCAGCACCACCATCAAAATGTTGAAAATGTAAACAAAAAATCGCAATGAAAATGCATGAAGATCTATACAAAGTTCATACATCTAAGGCCGGGTTCACATTAGACGCGTAAGTTCCGTACGGAAAACCCTAAATAAGTGGAAGAAAGAAGGATAAAAGTTTACGCATATAGGGGAAATTCGGACACGTGCGCAAATCTTTCCCCTTCTTTGTTTCACTTATTTATGGATTGCGTACGGGTTTTCGCACGGAATATCCGCTTATGTGTGTACACGGCCTTAGCCAATTACTATATAAACTATCAAGCACATTGAAATCACAGAACGAGCCATGGGTGGAGTACGGAATAATGAGATAAACAAGCAAAGCAAACAAATGAATAGAGAGATAGACAAACTGATAAATTAAGACAAACAATTAGGGATGGACAAATAGATGAACAATACACAGGACACTCAAATCATTATGGTTGTTGTTGTTGTTGTACCCTGGATAAAAAAAAAACACCTCCAGGGATCATCCGAGCAGCCGAAACACTTGAACACTATGGTACAAATGCATCAGCTAGGGGTGAGAACATTACGTGTGCGACATGTTTTGATTACCACACCACATGGGCAGCCACACTCCGACTTCAGGGGATCACACTCAAATCATATTTATTTATTTTTTATTAAACTTTTTTTTAAATTACAAATTTGCAGAAAATTAACAGCAAAAGACATACATACATATAAGAAAACAAATAACAAACAAAAACAAGCGACTAAGAAAAAAACCAAAAACTGGAAAACGTCACGGAGAAGCAAATAAACCCCCAATATATTACTATTCATGTGTCTAGTATTGTTAGTGACCGCCCTCTCTGCTTTCAAATCTAACCTCAAAACCCACCTGTTCCCCCGTCATTGAGGCTCCACTCTCTTTCTCTTCTCTCTCTTGCCTTTAGGTCTTTTTCTGCTGTATTCCATTTATGTCATATACTGTTCGCTTTGTATTGCATTTTTTGTTTGAATGCGTTATGAATGCTAACGTGTGTGTGCGCTTTGATTTGATTTATATCAAGATTCAGCGCCGTCTAAATACTGTATGTTGTTGTTGTTATTAGTCCCCGAGCCGAAGGTTCGGGGAACTATTGTTTCTGTCTGGTCCGTCCGGCGTCCGTCGGGCTATTCGTCCGTTTTTTTCAAAAACTATTCAGTCGTCTATCATCATCAAATTTGGTACACTAGTTTGCCAAGATGCAAGCTATCCACTGATGTATT
>JAGGCT020000766.1:72500-114742 GCA_017654935.2 Phymorhynchus buccinoides | reverse complement strand
ACTTAGGGTTGGTAGAAAAGTCCTTTGGGTGAGAAAATATTGTTTTACGTCCTCTTGGCCTGGGGCATTTATTTTGTAAGATGTAAAAATTAAACAAAAAACAAACAAAACCGAACATAGACAATACGATACAAAAACGGGGACAACATAAAAACAATAAAGGCGGGCATTCTCCAACATGCAAGTTATATGATTTAAAAATGTCAGTTGAAATTATCTGGGTGTTTGGATCACAATGTGTTTGATAATTCTAAAAGTGTTGCTGTGATATCAAATGTGTTTGTTAAAAAAAATTATATTTGACGACGAATATATGTTTTACATCCTCTTGCCAGTCTTGGGCTTATAAAAAGTCCATAAACCCTTTGGGTGAGACTTAAAATTCAGGTAATGTGTGCAAACCCATGCAAGAGATCTTGCTCACACGTTAAAGCCCATTCCACAAATCGGTAGGAGTAGGTCGTGTTGTGCTTGTGGGATGGATGACACAAATGCACATAGCATGCATCCTGTGTGCCAAATAATGGCCGAAATGAAGGGGGAGGGGGGAGGGGGGCAGAATACACATCCTAACAGGAAGAAGAATGGAAAATGTTTATTTAAGGGAAGAAATTCTTCCAAAAGAACTTACCCGGTAGTCATGAATTAGTTATTTCCCTGCAGTGAGGGTGTTATGATTTTTTTGATGTGTGTGTGTGTGTGTGTGTGTGTGTGTGTGTGTGTGTGTGTGTGTGTGTGTGTGTGTGTGCGTGCATATGCGTGCGCGTGTGTGCGCGTGTGCGTGTGTGTGCATATGCATCACGTCGGGGGCTCGATCAGCGAGACTCGACTGGCTGGGTCATCTTCGTAGAGGTTTTTGTTTTATTTTGTCTCTTTTTGATGCCCGACTTCGGACCTCGACCGCATATCATAAAATCAAACTGATGATTGTGGATACTCAATGGTAGAAATAGAAGAAGATACTTCAGGCTTCATATGTTTTAATGTTCGTAAGTCATCAGACTCCTAACATTTTCAATTATGTCAAAATTAATGCAATCAAATTAGTTTTGCACAGACTCTGAAATGAATTTTTAAATATTACTCATAATCAAATACTCACAAGGCACAAATACAAATGAGCTATTATGGGAAGGAACTAAAATATGATTAAAAATGAATGACGGGTAGAGAATAAACTAGCAAAACAATGTGTATGGATGAGAGAGAGAGAGAGAGAGAGAGAGAGAGAGAGAGAGAGAGAGAGAGAGAGAGAGAGAGAGAGAGAGAGAGAGAGAGAGAGAGAGAGAGAGAGAGAGAGAGATTGCACATGTGTGCATGAATTATCTAGAACCCTTGCGGATGGTTGGCTTTAAACTAAAATATAAATTTTAACAGAGGTTTGTACTGTGCCACTCATTGCTAGCGCTATCTATTGTGAATCTTGAATTTTTCAAGCAAAAAGGTTGCCCAACAGATGCTTTATTTAAGACCTGGTATATTATCTCTCTCACTGCATGTCTCCTTCCTCTTTTTTTTTTTAGCTCCCCCTCCCACTCTCTCCTTCTACCTTAATGAGTTTTACTTCAAACGTTACTAATGCCATCAGCTTATGCCTAGGTTCTTATAAATATCTCTCTCTCTATCTCTCCCCCTCTCTCTCACTGTCCCTCTCTCATATTCCCATGTTATCCTATAATGTGTGTGGTTTTGTTTTTTTGTTTTTGTTGTTCTTCCTTAAAATTGGGTTTATTCTGAAAAATTGTCATTGTCTCAAAATGGTTTCCCTTTTTTCGTACTCAATTTAAACTACTAATTCAAGTTCACCATTGTTAAGTATTATCCATGTTTGCTTTAAATCCCATTTTTGATTTCTTTTTCAATTATTTCATGTGCCAATTTTTGTTCCATTTTCTTGACTTGATTGTTTTATGTCAAATTTTCTTTGCTTGATGCATGGTATGAATGTGTGAGTGAGAGGGCAAGGTGTAAAGAAGCTATTGTAGCTTATCCTTTTTACCCTCAATAAAACATTCGTATTTCGTATTTAATTAATATTTCGTAATTTTCTTTGCTTGATGCATGGTATGAATGTGTGAGTGAGAGGGCAAGGTGTAAAGCTTAAAGAAGCTATTGTAGCTTACCTTTTTACCCTCAATAAAACATTCGTATTTCGTATTTACCTTCCCTTTCCTCTCCACCCCTTCTTCTTCTTATTTTTCCCACGTGCTTCATGAACGAATTAATATATCACTTTTAAGAATAATTTGATATGAGATAAAATGTTAATTCGGTTGTTTGTTTGCCTGCTGTTTGTGTTCACTGTTGGTGTGATTTGGTTTGTGCAACATTAGTAATGGGAGTGTGATTGATTCTGGAAGTCTTGATAAAGATTAATAAATCGAAATGTTGAGCTTTTTGTTTTGTTTCGTCACTCCTCAGATCTGTCTGGTTTATTAACCTGTTAAGGTCATACGTTCAGTTGTTTTGAATGAAAGTTTGGGGGAAATCAGGTACCATGTTGGCAATCTCCTTTTTCAATTTGTATGCGATAAGAATCATCGTTCAGACAAACAGATTTTGCTTGAACCTATGTATATATTTTTGCAAACTGATCTTAAAACATCTCCATATCATTGTTACGGTGCCCTAACTGCCACATGTGCTGTATTCATATCTTACAAAATCTCTTTAGTGTCCTTTCCATCATGCCATGAGCGTGAGTGGGAAAGGGGGAGGGGGAGGTAAATTCTAGATGGTTACCATTAATTTGTGCACTGAATTAATACAAATCCCACCTTGAACATGGTAAGGGATAGGGTTAGAATCAGTTTAGGGCTGTTTTCATCACAGAAAAATAATGAAAATTAAAATGATCAACAATGAAAAACAAACTGAAAGCCAACTTAGTTCAACAATTGTCAATGACCACAGCAATAAATTCATCTAAAACAAACTTAGGCTCGTGCCAGAAACTGCCGGAAGCATAAGGCCAAATAGTGGAATTTGCATTCACAATGTTGCTTTGAGTGGTTGTTTGGGAGGATAAAGGCAATTTAATATATCTTTCCATGTGATGGAAATAGAAAACAAAGTTCTTAACTGATTCTAACACTATCCCTTAGCTAATTCAAGGCGAAATTTGTAGTAAATCAGCGCACAGATGAATGGTAACCGATCTACGATTTAACCGGTGGGGAAAGATATGGAGATCTTGGGCTGCCCAGATGACAAGATCACCCTGAACATTGCTAAGAAAAAGGGCAAGCCAATACAATTTAGCACAGATGAAAGGTAACCAATCTAGGATTTAACTGGTGGGGAAAGGTATGGAGATCTGGGGCTGCCCATGTGACATTTAGATCACCCTGAACATTGCTGGTAGGGTCCTAAGAAAAGGGCAGGCCAATACAATTTAGTACCGGCATAGCTTCAGCCTCATAACTACCTTAAGGACTCCACTCTGGATTTCTGTGGAGTTTACTGTATGCCTGTCTGTTGTGTCCTAAAATGACTTCCAGTTGGCATAGGAGGTGACTGCCATTCTGGTGGGTCGGGCTGAAGTTTGTTTACAGTGGAGAAGCCTTGCCCAGGGGACGTTCCCTGTCTTGGCCAAGAAGACTTGAGAATGTTGGGGAAGATCCCCCCAAAACAACCAATCCCTTGGCTGCAGCACTAAAACTAAGAGCCAGTACAAAAGGTTTACTAGTGTACTAGGAGTACATTGAATTGGTTTCTGATCTTCAACACTCAACTCACTTACACACAGTCCCACTAATAAAGACACTCCATACTTTGAACACATACCCGACTCAAAATAACAAAACACAAATCCTCAGAAGAAATCACAATCTTTTTTTATTTATTTATGAAGAAGCATGCAATAGTATTAATTCACTGAATCTTTCCAATACAGCATATGTCAGCATTACCATGTGGTTAAATAATAATATGTTGGTAAAAACAGCTGGACGTAGCAGTCAATACTCATACACAACAGCAGTCGGTGACCGTTTGTGTAAATTCACAACCTTCCCCTACGAGTTCTACAATGTCTACAAAAAAAGAGAACCTCCAACATAAGACTTGCCAAGCATAATTATTTTTTGGGTATCCTGATTATGGGTTTAAACTTCATTGCTATATTGCAAGGTTAACAAAAGTAAAAAAAATCTGAACTTGAAAGAAACACGCAAACATTAGGTCCCCTCCATATGAATGTTTTATGTACGGTTTTCACTGTCAGACTTTTTAATTCTAATTTACATGAAAACTAGAATTGTAATTCTCAATTTCTGTCCGGAGTGGACCGCTAGGAGTAACCAAGAGCAGCCCAGTGTTTACTATTACCATATTTTGTGGATTATAAGGCGATCCTGATTACAAGGCGCGCCCCCCAAATTCAACGGAATATTCAGATTTTGTTTTTATCTTTCCTACTATATCATCAGGTACATTATAAGGTGCAGGGGTCAGTCTGGGGAAAAAAACTATCGCCTTACAGTCAAACGGTACAATGCAGATTTCTACCCAACATTATTTACTTAAAATAACGTCAAAATGCATGAACAGACTGTGTCACACCGCCATGCGGAAATGCTAACATTGATCCAAACTGGTTGGTGTCACAAACATAATTTTCCTTTACGATGTATGTATTAATGGAAATGGGAACAGTTTGGACTAATGGTGTTTTCAAATTTAAAATTGAATCTCCAGTCGTTATCAGCAGAAACCATTTCAGATACATATAAAATTCACTGTTGGTGCTATGATTGGCAGAACTGCTGTATTCATGACTGTCACAGTTATGATTCTGCATCAACAAAATACTGTAAAAACAAAGAAAAAAAACAAGAGGTTGAGCAGGAACAAGTGGTGAGTGTGTGTGTGTGTGTGTGTGTGTGTGTGTGTGTGTGTGTGTGTGTGTGTGTGTATGAGAGTGTCAAAAGATAAGGAGATTGGGGCATGTTGACAGATGTTTTAGGATACAAATGCTGCTAAAAATCATAACATCATCTCTCTCACAACATCGTTATTTATTTAAAAACAAACAAACAAAAACACATACAAATTAAAACACATAAAACTTCCTGCTAAAATTCAATTCTACAATAATGATTTCACACAAACAAATTAAAAAAAATTGAGTTGAGGTGGAGGGAAAGGGAAACGCAACAGTAAAACGCTAAAAATCTACGGTCAAAAGAAACCAAACACTATTTTCAAGCTAAAACAATCAATCAAAATAAACTGTACAAACAGACAAAGAGAAATAAAATAGGCGATTAAATTATCAATCTATAATAATTGTCATATCGGTTTATAAAGAGAACACATGCTGCATCATGAATGTCATCTTGTAAATCACAATTAACATGACTGGAAGAGCACTGAGAGGAAAAACAAAGATTTGAAATCATGCACACAATTTGAAATTCATTTTTAATTCTCTCCACTACTACCCCCCCCCCCCCCTCTCTCACACACATGACTATTACACACACACACACCAGGTGCACATTCACAAACATACCCACATACCACCACCATACAGAAATCTTTCACAAGAGAGAATGTCCAAGTGTAAATCTTAAAACACACACCTACATACACAATCCTACTTTTAAAAATGTCTAAACATATCAATACAAATAAAACGGAAAAAAAATACAAAACCACAAACAAAAATCCTTTCGAAGCCAGTAACATGACTGCTGCAAACAAAATTTCCGTTGAAATAGTATTTAAAACAATAACTATAAAAACTGTTGCTTTGAAGCAAATTTAAAATGCAAGAAAGCATGAGTAAACAGGTTTTTTTCTCATTTGGGTTGAATTTAAAAAAAAAGAGAACAGGAAATGGAAAAAGCATCTGCAGCATAATACTTAAAATAAATGTTATTTTCCATTGATTAATCTTCACATTTTCTTTGACAGAATCAAACATCGATCTTTCTGCCTAGAATTGCGCATTGCTGAGGATCTTATTACACAAAATATCAAATTTCTTTTCTGAAAAGATCACTTGAAAAATATTTATTACAAGTTTGATCAGTTAAAAAGCATAAAGAACAGAACGCTTTAACTTAGATGTTCGGACATTTATCTTAGAGCTATAGCCAGTGATTTTTTTTTTAGCAATTGTAAGCACAGTTCAAAGTTGAATGAAAGCTGCAAAGAAATGTGTCCATTGCGATTCCAAAAGAAAAACTATTTCAGCACTGTACACCTTTCTGTCCGTCGATAGCAGCAAAATGGCATCGATGTTGAGTTTAGCACTCCAATACTGTATTATGTTATAGCATTTCAGGCACTACATAATCATACTGGTCAATGTTGGAGACATCAATGTGATTAAAAAGTTAATTCCAAAATGGCATATAAAAAGTACATAAGGAACAGTTTAAAAGTATGGTTTTACATAACTAAAAAAAAATTGGGGGAAAAGGGGGAATTTGTCATTTTCAGCAGTTTTTCCGTTAGTATACAAGCACTGTAGCATAATTAGTAAATCTAATCAACAAGATGTATAAAATAAAATAAATGGTGAGGGGGTGGGGAGAGCAGAAAGGAAGCAGACTTGTCCCCCCTTCCCCTTCCCAACCCCCAATAAAGAAACTAAAAATATATATCAAGATTCTAACAATTATCCTCACTTACTGGTTAGTTTCAAGACTGAAGAGAGAAAGAATGTGTGTGCGTGCATGCGTGCGTGTGCATGTGTTTGTGTGTGTGTGCGTGTGTGTGTGTGTGTGTGTGTGTGTGTGTGTGTGTGTGTGTGTGTGTGTGTGTGTGTGTGTGTGTGTGTGTGTGTGTGTGTGTGTGTGCATGCATGTGTTTGTGTGTGTGCATAAACTTGTACAAACCTATGAATGTTAATGCTGGTACTAAGTAAAACCATAAAAACAATTCCAAATCATGCAATTTATATCCTGACACATACAGCAAGTTACTTATCATTATTTTCTCAAAAGTCTTAAAACAAAAATCTTTATATCCACCTCTGCGTCCATCCATTCCTACTATCATCCAGTGGTAAGTCATTTGGGGCGCGCACACATGCACACGCACACGCACAGAGAACAAAAGGCTACATTCAATGCAGAATTCTCATAAAGTTATTAATGAAGAGAAAATGAAACACCCATGTTCATGTTATCCTTTCGTGAAGAAGTAATTACAGAGTCGCAATGGCACAGGTATGGACATTTAAATGGTTGATAACAATACAAACATACATTGAATAACATATGAAATACTGAACAGTTCTTTTTCAAATTATAACAATCCTACAGAGGCTCATGCAAGGAGACACAATACACAAGGAATATGGAAAGACAGGAAGGAAACATCAACGTCTTTTTTTCAAGCATTAGTATCAGTAGGTTTCAACAAGAATTTTAAACAGAAAATGTCTAAAGACAGAAGAAACGTTGTTGCTGTATTACCCTGGCTTAAAGACTCCAGGGATCATTCCAACAGCCGAAGCACTTGAACACTATGGTACAAATGCAACAGCTAGGGATGAGAACATTATGTGTGACCATTTTTGATTACCCCGCCACATGGGCAGCCACACTCCGACTTCGGAGGATTTAAGACTGATGTTTACGCTAGGAGCATGCCATGGCTTAGGACAATCCCCGCACAACCATGCAGAGCATAACAACATTTTGATGTAGCCTTGGTGTTCTAGCATATGTCAGCTGGTCTGACACAGCCTCAAGCCAAGGCGAGAGGAAATGATTCTCTAACACATTTCTTTAAAAAAATCCACAGTAAATGAGTGTTAAAAGGAGAATGTTCAAAGATAAAAGAAAGAATGCAAATGTCATGCAGTGATTGAGCGAGAGAAAAAGACAGAGGGATACAGAAAGAGACAAAGAGAGAGAGAGACAGAAACCTAGTTGAACAGTAGTAAAACTAAAGAGGGTCTGTACATGAGATGACTTGTTGGATGGTCAGAAAGTTAGGAACGCGACTGTCTGCAGTGGTAGGAAGACTGCACCACAGACCCATGAAACTGACGAAGTGAGCAAGACAAAAGAAGAAGAATATGCAAAGAATAAGTCTGAACAACTCTTGTACACACGATTAAAAATTATAACAGTTCTAAAGTTACTAGCTGGTTGTTTTCCCACTTTTACACACATCCATTTAAAATGCTCTTGGATATATTTAGGTGATATACTTACATATCTGTATTGCTAAAAAAATTGGGACTTTACTGGTGTTGCACTGCCTCCGGACATTGCCTCCAGGATCGTTCCCACCATCTTTATATCTACTAATGTTCATATGTATCTGTTCCAGACCGGAGGACGCTAAACAGATTTTCATCATCTTGGATATAGATGCAATTGCTTTTTACAGAGGAACAAAAGGAAAATGACCATTCACCCTCCCTGGTTTGGTGCAAATCTTTGCTACAAATTTTCTGGCTCTTTCTCAAAGCTTTTCACTCGTAGCCCTGAACTTATAACTCTTCTTTTACCCACTTTCACCTATTCTCTCCCCTGAAGTCGGAGTAATGCCGCCCATGTGGCGGGGCCCTGTAAAAGCAGCCATGCACGTCATCTTCCAACCCAAGGCCATGCGAAATGTTCACATGGCACTGGGTGTGCCCCCAGAGCGTTAAGCTGGGGAACGAAAACAACAACCACCTATTCTCAACCTCAGGAACGGCACTGGTTGGAGCGATAGCAGGCAACCTGGCAAAGAAAATATACTAAAGATTAACTCCCATCCTCTCTGGATTATATCTCCATAACTGTTCTCAACATTGGCAACATAGTACCGCCACTTTATTTCCAAGCTAGAATATTGTGATATCGTTAAAACAAAATGCCACCCATAAATTTGTTAATATAACTTTTAAAAATCATGCTGTCACTTGGTTGTTTTCTTACGTTTGTGAATAAGATTCATTGCATGGGACACTTAATAGCATACTTTTTCCAAGATGGGCAAGCAAAAACTTTCAGTCACTAAACTAATTATTTCTGAAAATGTCCTGAAGTAAAACTCTTGAGGCTGAAATGTTTAGCTTGATTAAAACAAAACAAAAAATTATACAAAAGTTTATAGTTCTAAACAGTCAGAGCATACAAGAAATGTCAGCACACCATCATAGCATTTAAAAAAAATAAAATTATTTTTTAAATGGCGACAAAAATAGCAAAGAAAAACATCCACATGTTCTGTACGACTGTTATCTGTTTTTTTACACCAATGATAGAACTGCCTTGCATAGAATACACATCCGTTTTATCTGATTCAAATATTTCAATTGTTCATGCAAAATAAAAATCCAAATAAACATCTGCAATATTAACTCTGTTGCTCTTTCAGGGATGAATCTTGTTCAGAATAAACATAAAAATCTGATTTGCATAGTGGCCATCAACAGTTCTTTTGTTATCTTTTCAACTTACTGACCGATTTTCATTATCAAAGAGGACACCACTCTATGGTCAATTACCCAAAACAACTGTTGGTGTAGTATGAAGTGTGGGGAATGGGGTAGGGTGGAAAGGGGAGCAGTAATACATATTTTTTTTAAAAAGCATGTGAACACAAAACAAACCAACAAAAGCAAAGGATTCTGTAACAAATTGTTAGTTTTCAGTAGAAAGTACATACCAATCTCGACAACATGAAGTTAGCATTGATTCTCTTGTTTTCAGTTTCATGTTCATTCGTCTCTCTCTCTCTCTCTCTCTCTCTCTCTCTCTCTCTCTCTCACACACACACACACACTGAACAACAAAAACACAAACTGCCTATCAACATGCATTGTGATTTCATCATATCATGGACTGTGGCACTTATACATTTTCTTTTTCAAAACAGTTTCATTAACAGACACAAGTCACAACAACAACGACAACAAAATGTATAAAGAATAAATCAAAAGGACAAGCGAAAAACCCCAAAAATAATAATACATAATAATGAACACACACTTCCCAGCAGAAATATACCAACATGAAGGCACAAAACAGCATGCCCCTTACAAGTTATTTTTAACTAGCAAAAAAACCCAAATCAAAACAGCAACCACACAACAAAACAAACAAACAAAAGATCATACACAACAAGAAAATGTATCTGTGATGTGATCAGTTAAGATATAAACATGTTATACTTGATTCCTTTAAAAACGTTTTAAGCCCAGGTTTCCAAAACAGCAGGTGTCTTCTCTGCTATGGGAATCCCGCAACACATACAAGTCCAGCAACCATCACAGTTTTTCTGTCGTGGCAACCGACTTTGACATTTCCGGTAAAATTAAATGAAACTCATGGATATGTCGTTCGTTGTACAAGTTACTTTCCGTATAAAATGAAAACAGTTACTTATTATATCTTTTTCCTGTTTTATGCTCCAATGTTTTAGTATACTGGTACAGAGTCAATGAATACCAATTGAACTACCATTTGAGATATCTTTGGATAATTATTTCGTCAATGAATACCAATTGAACTACCACTTGAGATATCTTTGGATAATTATTTCGTCAATGAATACCAATTGAACTACCATTTGATATATCTTTGGATAATTATTTCGTCAATGAATACTAATTGAACTACCATTTGAGATATCTTTGGATAATTATTTCGTCAATGAATACCATTTGAAGTACTATTTGAAATATTCTTTGAGATAATTTTTTCAAATCACACTTCATCATTATTCGAGATGACATGATTACATTTCGATTACTGTTCATGTAAATAATGTTTATTTTCAGCTGAATACCTAAATGGAAGGAAATAATACGTTCGATGATTCCTGTCAATTCCAAGTTAGCCCAAGTCAATTTTCTAGAATTACACAGCATACCCGGAAATGGAAGTTGAATCTGAACTAATTTTCGGCACAGTAGCACTTTAACAAAATCAATGTATCTTCTTCCCCCTTTTTAAAAACAACTCTTTTCTTCTGTCAAACAATTATACTTTTCTGAAGTTTGCTACTGATCTTCCACCCAATCACCACCACCTTTCCATTCACCCCTATAGATAACAAAAAAATTCAGTTACATCCATTTTGGTAACTTTTTTTTAATGACTAAAACAGCACAATCTATTGCCTCTACAAAATCTTAGAATCATGCCATAGATGGCAGGGAGTGTAAAAATTCCAGAGAGCAGAAGCAAAAATATTGGTTAAAAAATTATCGGTGAAAAAACTCAGTGTCACCAGAGAGAATGGTGTCACTGCTGGTCTGAAAATCTCTTTGCACTGTGAGCTCATAAAAAGTTTTCATTCAGAAAAAAACAAGCAAAATGCACACACATAATATTTTTGTCCAAACCATTTAGTAACACATGCAGTTCTTATGACCACCTGTCAGCCACAACCAAAAGAACTCAAGACATGGGATACATTCTCACACACACAGGCAAACATTACTTACACACATGCATGCACGCACACACACACACATGCATGCATGCACACACACACACACACACACTTGTGTATGCATAGACTGATGCATAAGCACTTGTGTATTCTATCCATTGATACACATACACAATTATACAAGACGCATACATAAACAAACATGCAAACGCACAAGCACTTGTGTTCACTAAAGACTGATACGTATACACGATTATGCTCATACACATGCGAACACACAATCACACGCACTTGTGTTCTATATCTATAGCTTGACACTCAAACACTTTGTTGTGGACATAGTATACAAAGACAAACACACAATCGAACTACACTAAATGACTAATACCAACCAAGAATTCTACCACTGCTATTAACAAAGCTGCACACACACACAAAACGACAGAAAAGGCAGTCTTTGGCTTGCTTCGACTTAGTGGAGCCCCACATTTCAATTTAGTCTTCACACAAAACAGGCCACCGACCAATTTCACATGTTTCTTTCATGCATGGAGCAAAAAAAAAAAAAAGAAGAAATCTACAGAAACTTGCTTATCTTTTACATTGATTAACTGAAACCACACAGTCAATGAGATTTCATCTGCAGGATCAAGAATGACAGCATGTGGGAAATATCGAAATATGTCCCAACTTAACATTATTCAGAGGTATATCTGTCCAAACTTCACCATAATTGACACCAGGTCAGGTTGCACAGTCACGGTTTTGAACACTCAACAAGTTCACTCTTTTGCAGAAGGTCGTGGCGAAGGTCATAGTGAATCAGTACAAATAATGAAGTTTACAATGTGTGAAACATATCCAGTCACAGTCTGTTGTTCGTCAAGTTTACAGTTTATGAAATGAACTGAGAACTTTGTTGTTCACGAAACAAAAGAAAATGCCCACAATACATGAACTGAGAAACATTTTAATAAATGTCTGTGCACTGGAAGGGAGCAGAATCTTTCCATGCCTTCTTTTTGTCCAGCACAACCAGCTTCAATTCAAGTGGAGTGAAATCAATTTGATATATGCATGTGCAACTGATGATTATATTTCCACATACTGAATAACCATTTCTCTCACAGAAGCTGCGGTAACTCATTTAGAGTTCTTAATTTAGAAAATCAAACAAATTTAGAGGACCAACAGTACAAGTTACGTTGTTGACATTGCATAGTCAAGAGGATAATAAATACAAGCAATCATCTGACACCATTTTCCCAAAAGGACAGAGTTTCATTAGACAATTTTCATTCACCAACACCCCACCACCATCCCCAGTTTCTACTACAAACAACTCACTTAACGGCTGAAAATTAACTAAATTCTGAACAGTGGCAGAGCAACCTGTACTGTTTCCCATTTTCTGCCTGTCTCTGACTGATCACTTGGACAACAGCAACTGATTCTATAGTCACAGCATCTGGCGATGTAATTCACAATCAGTTCTTTTCAGCATAAATCAACCTGCCATCAAAACGCTTTTCAAAATCAATCAACTTGCCAACAAGTAACTGTACAATGTCAATCAAACTGCCGTCAAATAGCTTTCCAAAGTCAATCGACTTTATCCACCAAATAGCTTTTAAGTCAATTGATTTTCCAACAAAAAGCTATTTCAACATAACTTTCCCTGGCAAATAGCATGCCCCTGGCAACACAGACCAGTCACTGACCTCATTTAAATCATCAACAGCGACCACAGTGCTTGCAGAATGTATTCTGCAACCGTGACATAATCACCATAGCTGCCTGCTCCCCTTTTCACACAGAGTGGATTGTCTCTGTGCTCCCACCCTGAATGGCCCCAAAGGCTGTCAGCGTGTTGCTGCTTCTTCAATGTTAGCTGTCCAGGTGACTAGTCATGCGGCTGAAGAGGCGTGTGCGGCGAGCACTGCTGGTGGCCGAGTTGATCACCTCCATCCACCTGATGATACACACGACAATGTTAATCGATTAGATAATCATTACAATGTGTAAACTCGCATGTCCATTCAAATGGCATCATTGAGGTTTTATTACCCTCAAAATAGTTTGCTCAACGGTGTCAAGATAAAACCAAGGCAATGTTTCATGTGATAGATAGGAAAGGCTTTGACAGCTTTTGTGAACGTCTATGACTCTCAAACCAGAAATCGTTGCATTTGGATCAGTGTGTGCTGCAGCCTTGAGGATTCATTGGCCTTTGGTTATATCCTGAACACCAATTACCTTGCAGTTATATCGGCAAAAAAAGTGTGAATTATCTTATGAATGCATTCATCAAGTAAGCCCACCTCCACAAAATGTGGTTCTTGTTTTTGTTAGACAGCATGTAATCTTCCTTTAATCCCCCCCCCCCAATTGTGCAGTGGTGTGTTTTTGTGCAATAACGAACACATTTTGACTATAAACAAGCTCAACCATCCAAAACAGCAGCTGTACCTTACATAAGTTACAGTCGGACCCTAAAGTGACATACACACGATAGTAAGGACAAGGCCCAGAAACACTGACCGAGAAAAGGTGTATTCACTCTCCGCCCGGAAGAAGTACACATGGTTCTTGAACTGCAGCTTGAAGACGTGATCTTTGTTGATGCCGTCCTCCGGCTCTGGCTGGTTCACCGCGTAACCTAGCAACGGCAGGCTGGCCAATGGGAAATCATCCTGCAACAGAGGCAACAAGTGTTATGAGCACATTTTGTCATTTAGAAGCCGGCAGAATATGGAAGTAGCTTGACTCAACTGTTTCTCCTTGTTGTTTTTGCACTTTTCATCATTTAGCAAACTGTTTTATTCTTTCTCATGTGTCTTCTTCACAACCCCGTTAGGACATCAGCGTAGTCCATTCAAAATTAGCTTCTTTGTAAGGAAGAAACAAATCAGTAAACAAGTATTCACCCTTTCCACACATTAACTATTATCAATGGACTGCCATCTTATTCAAGCTTCACCTTAGTCAAGGAAGAACTGTGTTTGAAATCGATGTCTATGTATCTACATCTACATCAAGGATTATTAACCCTTTCACGCTTGATCAATCGAACCGATAATCGATCCTGAGTACCGAGTGATGGGAAGTAACTCTGAACGTCACACCAAATCTTTTATCTAAAAAAATCACCCAGAATAAAGTCGAACTCACATTTCATTTCTGAAAGATGCATATTGAATAGCAATGATGATATATTCATTCGAAAGCTAACACAATGTCACACAACAAACCATGAATTAGAAGAAAAAATCCGTAATGGCGCTCCGAGCATCGCGCTGAGTCAATACTGCGCACGTCACGTGGAAAGAAGAAAAAAATTTGGGGTCACTTCGGAAAATCCGTTCAAAAAGACTATTGGGTGCTTTCCCTTGCTGTAAAGACCAAAAACGGATCAGTGAGTGTCAGGAACAGGAAGAACTAACCTAGTATATTGCATTGTGGGTAGGGAGAAAGTGAAAGTGAAACTACTAGACCTGGTGTTCAGCGGGCGCAATCGGCGTCATCAGGCAAGGAAAAAAAATTGGGCGGATTTCGCTTCTGCAGGCTTGAGAGGGTTAAACTCACCAGCATCACGGCTAACTTCTTTGTAGATGCAGGTAGCAAATTACTTATCAGTGTCATCTTTGCTTCAACAACAATGATATAAGATATCAAATAACAAAATTCATCCGAAAACATTTCCCAGTGAAAAGATAAAATCAAACAAGCAAACCACACACACATACGATTAAGATTAAAATTATAGCCCCATCAACAATTCAGGCCATGTCAGGGCTCTCACCACGCTAAATACACGTACGAACACACACACACACACACACCTGGTACGTTTTGTAGAAAAACAGGCAGAAGTTGGTGAACACCACCCACAGTTTCTGCCAGCCGTTGCTGGTCTTGAACTTGCGCAGCAAATACCCGCTCAGCTGATTCTGTGCGCACAGATCACACAGAGGTCAATAACATTACTTAACGAAAGAATGAAAAAACGAGAAAATTGCCCAAATATTTCAATGACATATCAAACAGCGGTAAAGGTAAAGATGTGCACCACCTCTTACATTTCTCAGCTCTCCCCGCATTTTCACACCTGTCTTTCTTACCAAACATTAAGCTTATGAACAAACTATACCACAAAACACTACCAACCCTCCATGCACTGTACAAATGTGGCTTGAAATGGCTTTATAGCTTAAAATGCCACTGTTAATAGTGGTGGATCCATAAAGGATGCCAGTGGTTCTCACCATAATGGTGGGAGATAATATTTGATCAAAGAAACCACAAACATCACTAACTGTGTAAAATAAAAGTAAAAGATTGTGCTGATTTACTTTTTGTCCCAATAGGGGACAGACAGTGTATGAGCAAGTACATAAAGAGATCTCTTTCAAATTTATGCTGTATCTTATTAACTTTTTGAGCTAATTATCTTTGTTGAATAATTAATTGCAATCATGATAAAGGCCATTATCTAATACGACCCTCCCCCCTATGTAGTGCACACAACAGCAGCAGAGTATTTGTCACAGTCCTGGTTCATTGCGTTTTTTCCGTCTTGCCTTTATCTTCTACTATTATTGAATGCATGCGATTAATTATGTAAATGGATGAAAATTAGTGTTAAATATAGCAAGCGATAGAGGGTGAAGTACTCAATCCGCAGTAAGAAAGGCAAGACGGAAAAAATGTAAAGAACCGAAAAATGGAGGAGAGGGGGCGCATCTTTACCTTTACCCAAACAGCATACTTAGATAAATTCAGCTAATCATCCACACACACAGTATGCTGTGAGTGTGAAAATGGGGTTTAACGTCCGCTCAGCTGCAAGCAGCACATGCGAGATGAACCATCAGCCAACCACCATTAATGGTGTAAAGGACGCTAAGTATGCTGTGCAAAGTTTACTTTTTTAAACTCATAGACAGGTTTGTTAAAAAAGCAACTTTCTTGTTTCCTCAAGTCTTGTCATACACAATGTCAAACATTGTAATTGAGTGATTGTCAGCACCAAATTCCATGGACTACAAGGCACCAAATTTCATGGACAATAAGGCCGTGTACACATATAAGCGGATATTCCATGCGGAAACCGTGCGCAATCCATAAATAAGTGAAACAAAGAAGGGAAAACTTTTATCCTTCTTTCTCCCACTTATTTAGGGTTTTCCATACGGAACTTACGCGTCTAATGTGAACACGGCCTTAGGCTCTTCATTTGCAAGGCACCCACCCCCTCCCCCAACATTTTACGAAAAATCTGATTTTGAAATAACGGTTACTTATTAAATTATTAGCCATATCATAGGGGTTCTCTGCCATGAAAAAAGGTATCGCCCTATACTTTGTACAGTATTGTAGGTTGCTTGGAAGTCAACACACACACATCTCAACCATTTATTCAGGAATAAAATCGATGAACAGTATTTTACATGGTTCATCTCATGATGATTATAGGCAAACATATACACGAATCAGGAGCAACAAATCGACATAATGGACAATGGCTTAATTCTTTAGATTGTCTTTATTTTGATGGACTCATGACAAACGTGTTCATTCAAGTTCTTTTCACACAATTAAGATGGAAACTAGCCAACACACACAGACACACACACAATCTCAAAGTCTGGTTTGTTCAATTTAATGACTGATCCTAACCCTATCCCATGAATGGTAGAATGTTGCTTCTTAGAGAAAAATTGCCATGCGAAAATCTGATAGGGGGTGGTTTAAAGTACAACTTTAGCCAGTTGTTCATTCTTAGCAACACCTCAGCTCGTTTCATTTAATCTCCCATAACCCTTTCACCGCCAAAGTCGCATTTTAGCACCACAGTGAATTAACACCTATGTCACTAAAAGGCATCAAAGTGGGGTCTATTATCCAAAGAACCTATTGTCTTAGTTTTGGGAAGTAAGGACAGACCTTATTTTATAGATGTCACAGAAGAATCCCCAGTACTGCAGATGGATTTTGTTCTCTACCCAGGTAAATGTAATGGAAATGTTTGGCTGAAATATGGCTGGCGATGAAAGGGTTAACTCATTTGCATCGTAACGATTTTGAATTATTCAAAACACTCACAAATCACACTAGCCATACACACAAACAAAACAGACATAAACAATTTTTTTTAAAGAAGATGACAGGTTTTTACTTCAGGTTTAGACATAGGGAAGTGGCAGATCAAACTTTTTATACATAGACTTTATATAGAAAAAACTCTCTACAGCAATTGGTTTCCTCACTACAAATACAAAATAAGAGGGGGAAATGTGGTCTAAGGAACTTTAGAAGTGACCAAAGTGTGGTGTGCACACATATTTACTTCCCTTGAAACAAATTCATCAAATTGACAGCTTTGCATTAATTCTGGCCATATATGGATGGAACAACTTGATAATATAGTATATAATCCACACATTTTCCCTGCATAGCATAGCATAGCAGAGCATAAATGGTACTATAGGCTATTAGCCTTTTGCCCTCTAAATATGTTTTTGATTTTTGTTAGGTTTGGCTTCATTCACTGATCATCTGATGACTACTAAGGCATCTGTGTTTTATTCATTTAAATCTGTATATTAACTGAATACATTTTGTTTTGGAAAAACTTGTCTATGATATAAAACAATGGGCCCCATTTCCTCTTGCTCACCTTGAGGGCGCGCTGATGGTCGTAGGCCGACACGCTGGTGTTGCGGTGCCAGCAGACGTGCATGGTGGTGTTGGCCCGGTGTTGGATCGGTTTCTCCGTCAGCTTGCTGTCCACGGTTTTCGAATCCTCCAGGTTTTCGTTGGAGCCTGGCCAAGAAAAGGAGTTGTAGTTATTTCCAGACTGAATGAAAGTCTGTTCTACGTCCTTTGACCTGGATCAGTTTCCTAAATAAATATGGGACATTTGTAGGTATTAAGATGGTGGGTCGATCCTGGAGGTACTGCAATACCAGGAAAGTACCAGTGATGTAAAATTATCAGACTGAACCAACCATATTCCTGCTTTAATCTTGAACCAACCATATTCCTGCTTTAATCTTACCATGAAATTAATGCTAATTTTTCCATGTTTGAATTTACCCCCACTGGGAACGCAGAAGAAGAAGAAGAATTTAACCCTTTCGCCGCCAGCCATTTTTTAGCAAACAAATACCATTGAATTGAGCAGGGTAGAAATAACAAATTATATGCAGTATTGGGAATTCCTCTGTGAAATGCATAACATTAGGCCTATCCTTAGCTCCCAAAATTAAAAACAAAACGGTAGTCAGTGACATGGATGCTAAACCATTGTGGTGCATAAATGCGACATTGGCGGTGAAAGGGTTAAGCATGCAAAACACTTTCAGGTTGTGTGTGTGTGTGTGCGTGTGTGCGTGTGCATGTGTGCAATGTAGGATTGTGTGCACATAACCACAATTCTATAAGTGCGCATGCAAGTATGCATGCATGCATGTTTGAAAGGGTGTGCACACGTGTGTATCCTTTTTCTTTCTTCCAGTTGAGTGCCCACAATCAACAGTGTGCACACGTGTGTATCCTTTTTCTTTCTTCCAGTTGAGTGCCCACAATCAACACTCTGATTCATAGGCGCTATTACTGGTCGAGGTTCCAGGTCGAACAAGAGAAACAAAAACACCTTAATTAGTGACCCAGCCGCTCAGGTCTCCCTATGCCTGTGGAAGGTCCTTATGTGCTTATGGTTATGAATATATGCCCAATTTAACATAATAAAGTGCATGCTTGTGTACTTATATATCCTTGTGTACTTTATGTGCTCATGGTTATGAATGTGTCCAAATTTAACATAATAAAGATATGTGTCCAAATTAAACAAAATAAAGTGTCTATTCATGTGTCTGACTGCCCAGATGTTTACATTTACCCGAGTTTGACTTGAGGGAGATGTAGCTGGGTGGGGGGTGTCTGTGTCGGTTCTGTTGCCAGCCACCTGCATTACCTGCAGTATGTCCCCCATCCACTTACACAGGATTTTTTTTTTTTTTTTTTTTTGCTGTCCCATCTTCTGGGCTGTACAGTGGCGTTGCTCCCACGTCGCTCGTTCCTAATCCCAATTCGCAGCTACACCCGGGTTTGTTCAAGTCGCAGAAACCGAGACCAGCAGTCCAAGGGGAGAGAATTTATGTTAGGCCGTCAGGAGGCAACCAACCGAGGAGACACTGCACTTCTGCTGAGTCACTTCGGTGGAGTTCAGTGGAGCCTGTTCAGGACACCACCTACTAAGCCCCCTACTGACGACACTATTCTCTTAGTCGCGGAGCCAGCGTGAGTGAGGTCCTCCTCCGAGGGCGCCACCACGACCGTCCACCGACAGCTCCCCAGAACACACTGATCCCAATGACTTTGACCCGAACGCACCAAGGCATAGACTGGATTGGAAACCGAAACTGAGGTCACCATGAGAGCAGGGCATGCAAAGCCACAGAATTTGAGACATTGTTTTTAATTTTATGATTGATGGAAAATGAGGCCGATGATAACGATGATGATGATACTATGGAGTTCCGTATCGGTCTGAGACTGCATGGCAGGGCTGTACTCTACGCTTCCTTTCATAATGATATCCCGGCGTTAACCAGGCCCGAGAACTACAGACACCTGCAGTGTTGGTCTTGCAATTAGAGCAACACTCTCAGAATCGCATCCGTTAAGCGGATGAAACTCGACTGTGTGGTTTCAGTCTTCCCATTGAGCCCATAGCCACTCACTCTGGGTAGGAGTCGGTCCAGGACCGAAAAAACCCTCGCCTCTGATGGGATTCGAACCCCAGACCTCCCAGCCAGTAGTCCGCGACGCTAACCACTACACCACGGCGGCTGGTACTTACACAGGATTAAACGGAATGAAATATGAGTAATGCATGTGCAGGGATGCTAGTGGGAGGAGGTCCAAAATCCTGAAATTAGAATTCTTGAAACCCCAAAAACCTGAAAGGAAAGATCGTGAAAATAAAAAAACTTGAACTTTTCTAAAAATATTCTTGAAAGTCAAAACCTTCAATTTCAACCCAGAATTTCCACAATCATGGAAGCTTTTGCTGAGGAGAGGGAGTAGGGGGGTGTGTGTGTAGCAGGTGGCTCACAGTAATTGAAGCCAAGAATTTTCATGACTATCCAAGCTTTTTCCCGCTAGATCAACTTGACTGTCACACAAATTGGCTTCCAAAACCAAGAAGGCACAAGATTTTGCAGTCCAAAACCAAGAAGGCACAAGATTTTGCACTCCAAAAACAGGAAGCCACAAGTTTTTACACTAAAAAACCCTGAAGTTACAAGTTTTGGCACTCCAAACACCGGAAATCCGTCATGGTTTGGAAAATTAGCAGCCCTGCATGTGCCAATTTATCCGAGTTGGACTTGAGGGGGGATGAAGCTGGGTGGTGTCTGTGTCGGGTCTGTTGCTAGCTACATGTAGAATGTCCCCATCCACTTACACGTGATTAAATGGCATTAAATTAATGCATGTGCCTATTTACCGGAGTTTGACTTGAGAGAGGTGTAGCTGGGTGGGGTGTCTGTGTCGGCTCTGTTGCCAACCACCTGCACCGCCTGCAGTATGTCCTCCATCCACTTGTTCTTCTCCTCCTGGGAACTGAACAAAGCAAAAACAACATGAACATAAATAATTAATGTAAAACTGACATAGAGAGAAGGCACTGGGAAGTAGGCAAGTTAACTATTTATTGTTTGATGTGCATCCCGAGCAATGATTTTCTTTGTAACTCAAAGACAAATGAATAAACTTGTGAACTTGAACTTGAACATGAACATGAATGCATAAATGATTTGGCCACACACAAGCACATGAATTAATGGAAAGTTGAAAGAGAAAACTCTGAGGCAGAAAATTGAATCGATATAGCAGTAGTAGTAGCAGTATTAGTAGATAATGAGTACTACTACTGCCAAATCGATAGTACTACTGCCACTGCCATATCGATTCAATGTGCTGCTTTTTGCACACAAATTAATGAAACACTGGTAGGAAATATAAAAACGATACTGATTTGTATGCAAAAGAAAAATAGCACAAATGCAGGAAAAATGAAGAATCAGTGCCTTGAAGGGCAGTGGTTTTGGCTTTGCTAAGGTCAAGCTTTCTGTTGCATTATTCAGGGAATGTAATGCACAAGAGCTTGGTCAAAAACCTAAGAAACAGAAGAATATCAAGCAATGAAAGCCAAATACAAGACTAAGAATGGAACAAACCAACCGGATAGCTAATAGAATGGAATGAACAGGCTAGGAGGGTTCCAAACAAGGATAGCTAGTAGAATGGAATGAACAGGCTAGGAGGGTTCCAAACAAGGATGTTTCCCACAGGGTGGAAAAATGACTTTGACAGGACCGGATAAGAGAGTAGTGGCCCTTTGCTACTTTCGTTTTTTTTACTATATGCTATGGTATGGGTTCCAGATTGGGATAGAATATGTTATTGTTTTGAGTGTTGGCCAGTATGGTTGGAATAGATTGAAGAATTAGTGCCTTGAAGGCCAGTGGTTTTGCACTATTCGGGGAATGTAATGCTTACAGAGCTTGGTCAAAAACTGATGGCAATTCAATATAGATATCTATGACATATTTAACCCTTTCACCGCCAACCATATTTCAGACGAAAATGTCCATTGAAATTACCTGGGTAGAGAACAAAATCCATCTACAGTATTGGGGATTCCTCTGTGACATATATAAAATAATAAGGTCTATCCTAACTTCCCAAAACTAAGACAATAGGGTCTTTGGATAATAGACCCCAATTTGATGCCTTTTAGTGACATGGGTGTTAAATCACTGTGGTGCTAAAATGCGACTTTGGCGGTGAAAGGGTTAATGCGTCATTCCATAACATATGCTTTACCATAAGCGTAATCTTACCATACTATACCATTCCACATATCATACCGTACCGAACCAGACCATACTCTGTGTGTTGCGTTGTGATGTATATGTGTGCGTATGTGTGTATGTGTGTGCACATGTTTTCATCTTGGCTGCAAACACTTACATATGCACATGTGTGTGTGCATCTAACAAGAAATGCAGACTGAAGGTATTGCTGGAAAACAACACCTGTAAATGCAGACAGCCCACTAACCTGGCAGCTACTAAAATACAGCGACCACCAGAATACACGGCAAAAGTGTTGGGTACCGCCACCTTGGACTGCTCCGTCTCCTCAATCTGAAACACACCACAGGCACACCCCTGTGCTTAGAGAATCCACAAAGTCAAAGGAGTATTATTAGACAATCCACAGTCAAAGGAGTATTATTAGACAATCCACAAAGTCAAAGGAGTATTATTAGACAATCCACAAAGCCAAAGGAGTATTATTAGACAATCCACAAAGTCAGGAGTATTCAATTTTCTCAAACTTATCCACATACCTTTCCCTCCCACGCAAAGAACATCAGAAAAATGACAAAATAAAGACATAAAAAAATTATTTATCAAAGAGATCATGGGATACCAATCGATGCTGATCTCCCTTTTGGAATATGGGGAATCGATCATCAAGGTTCTGGTCTGGATCAGGATCTATATGTAACAGTTTCCGTTTCTATTATTTGTGATGGACAGGTTAACAGTTCTGACTCACTTTCTAAAACATTTTTGGAAGATTCTGGATGAGCGTGAAAAACATAGATTACCAGTAAGAAAGTTGTCTGACAAGAAAGGAAAACATAGGCTTTTGTAAGAACATAGTGTTCAGAAGACATTTATGCTATCTAAAAACATAGTCAGGAAGAAGGCTGGACAAGATAGAATCTGGTAGCTATTTGCACTAAACAATGCAAATTTCATGAATGACATGTACACCAAAATATTGGCAACATGAAGTTGGCATGTCATCCCAGAACTTGAACACGTCATTGTAAGCTTTATTTACATCAACTTAATTCTCACCGACATTCCCTTCAAGGGTAGTTGACCGTGAACTTTGAACTGTAGGAGGGAGGAGGAGGCACGACTGGTGTAGACTAGCATGTCAGAGAACTGAAACGTACAACATTAACATCAATAAGCATGGAAAAACAAGTCTAAGGTTTGTTGCCTTCTTTAAAAATGTTCTCTCCTTTAAAAACATGTAACGCCAACATCGTGAACTGGCATGAAAAAAACATGCAATATTCTTCTTCTTTGATCGCTCAGACAGTTTCCTGTCAATTATGAGCGCAGATGCGTCATGCTGCCGTTATGCACCTAACTAAGAAATAGTTAGGCCCAGCATGTCCGACTTCGGCTGGAGGAAATCTTTTTGAAAGTGTTTCTCGAAAAAAGGCAGGAGAATGGACCGGTAAGGCAGAAAGATAGTAGATGACAGTAAGCAAAGGGAAAAGGCAGAGTCACAGAGCGACCGATTAGAGGAAATTACAAGCAAACTTCCAGAAGGTGGGGGAACTATTTATACAAAAGAACCCCGGTATCCCCACGGGGGGGACATGCAATATAACTTTAATGTTTGTTGCCTTCTTTAATTTTGAACATCTTTTTTGTCATCAAATCATTAGATGTTCTTTGTGTCTTAAGTGCAAGCCCTAATACCAGAGACCTTACATTAAAACGATCAACTGTCCTTACAATTTTATAACACACTACATCCCACTACCTTCCCACCTTTCCTTTCGTACAGCATTAACCCTTTTGCCGCCAGCCATTTTTCAGCCAAAATATACCATTAAACTTAACTGTGTAGAGAAAAAAAAGATCTGCACTATTGTGAATTCCTCTGTGACATGTATAACATTAGGCCTATCCTTACCTCCCAAAATTAAGAGAATAGGGTCTTCAGATACCAGGCCCTGATTTCATGCCTTTTGGTGACATGGGTGTTAAACCATTGTGGTGCATAAATGCGACAGTGGCGGTGAAAGGGTTAACTTGCACACACGCACAGCTCACCAAGAAAAACATTCGCTGCTGGTAGCCTTTCCTGGAGTATTTCTGTAGACAGCCTTCCCTCAGAAAGTCCTGAACAAAGTAGAACAGAACAAATCAGAACAAACAAAAGGTGTGGTTTTTTTTAAACATGTTTTTCCACTCTTGATCAACAGAAATTTAGTCATTGGCTTTCCTAGGCTTAGGAGAAGAGAAAACAAAACAAAACTGTTGACAAGTAAACCTAAATCTGTACAAAAAGGCAACAACTGTTGTTGGATAAAAAAAGAAGTTGACAGGGAAGGGAAGAGGAGTGGAAGAAGAAATTTCCAAGAAGAAAAACTGCTGAGGGAAAAATAAAAAATGCATGTGATTTTTCCAAGGTCTGATGAATGTGATATCAAAAAGGTCCATTACACCAGACATAGTAATGCACATAACACAATAGGAATTGTTCGGAAATAATTAAGGGGAGTAATTTCATGGTGTGTGGGAGTGATCTTGCCTAATTCAATTGGTCAAACAGGGGGGAAGTCACTCTACCTTCAGCTCTCGTAGCTAATCAACTCGTGTGCTTGAGCAGACAGGCAACACTTGGAACACTGTGCGTCATTCTAAAAATGTATGTCATTTATATTTTTACGTCACATTTTGCAAGTTTTATCAGTTTGTGGCTACTGGCCACCCCTAATTTTTCAAAAAAAAATGCTTGCAAGTCGCTGGCTCGCATCCTGCGGCGTCAAGCTTCGCCGCCATTGTTGCTATGGCATTTTACCAAGTAATGGAGGTATGAAGTGCTCTCCCCTAGTTTTTTTCCGAAAATCGTCTATTGTCTGTCTGTCTCTTACTGCCTGTCAACATTATCAGCATAGGCTTCACACAGTTTGGCTATCTTGTACTTTACCCCCCTCCTCAACTTTTCACATTAAAAATAAATTGTTACTGAGAAGCAAGTCTGCCGTTCTTGGGAAATACGTAAAGGGATAGGGTTAGGATTATTGTCACGAAACTGAAAGAAGCAGACTTTGACATTGAGGGTTGTAAACATGAGGGGGGTGTCTGAAGTACAACTTTGCCAACAGATCCTAACCCCCTCACTGCCTGCCCCGTGTCTACTAAGGGCTGTGTGATGTCATTGATGATCCTGTAACGTTTGATGTCATAGCCCTGGAAGGATGGGTTTTGGTTTAGACAAGTCTGGAAAAGACATATCTCTAGACCGTTTTCTCAGATTGAGTCTAACACAGACCTGCCTACCCCCAATTTCTTTTTTAGGTACTCCACGAAATACAATTCTGTACTTTTTCACAAAATTCCGTATTTTGCAAGGAGACCCCAAAACGGAACATTACAGAACATTAAACCGCCACGTGAAATGACGAAAAATACTCGATTTTGACCGATCTTAGAAGACCTTAAGTTCAAATTTTTGCCGTATTAATTTTCCATTTACCATACTGCAGTACTGGGGCTCAAAATCATGTACAAAATACAGAAAAATCGTATGGGTAGGCAGGTCTGCTAACAGATCTCTTTTAAATTTTATAATAAGAAATGTGATAATTTCTCCATTTTTCTCTGGCAGTGAAAGGGTTAACAGTTCTTCTGAATCTGATAGTTGACCCTGAGCTGTCCCTTCGGACAATTACACAGCGCTGTGCGTTGCGACAGGAAGGAAAATAAACAGAACTAAAAATCAACAGAAACCAAAAGAACTAAAATTTGTGGTCTCCCTACCACTTCACGACTCTTACTTCCGACCAACAAAGCACCACCAAAGTACATAAACGCTGGTTGACTCACCCTGTCCACACTGACCAGATTTTCCAACCCTACCAAGTCCCTCTGCAGCTCCATTAGCTTCTGCACGTTTTCCTGTTGTACACACAAGTATACAAACATCATTTTTTTTTTTTAATTGTCAAGCAAAAAACAAACGCAGGCATCAGAATTGTCCAAGATCCAATCCTCTGAAAACCGTGGCTCAAAGGCCACTAAGGCCCCAGAGAATCAAAGATTAGCATTGAAGTATGTTCCCAACACAACCAAAATGGCATGTGTCGTCTACAAATTACTGATAAATGATATCAAGCAGTGCAGAGTATGCTCAGAAACAAAGGCAAAACCTTTGCCACTGCACACAAATCCTCTGAAAGCAACTTTCAATCCTCTGAAATTTGCAAATCCTCTGACAATTCTGATGCCTGAAATGAGAGAGAGAGAGAGAGAGAGAGAGAGAGAGAGAGAGAGAGAGAGAGAGAGAGAGAGAGAGAGAGAGAGAGAGAGAGAGAGAGAGAGAGAGAGAGAGAAGAGAGAGAGAGAGAGAGAGAGAGAGAGAGAGAGAGAGAGAGAGAGAGAGAGAGAGAGAGAGAGAGAGAGAGAGAGAGAGAGAGAGAGAGAGAGAGAGAGAGAGAGAGAGAGAGAGAGAGAGATTGGGCAGCGAGAGGGAGAGAGAGAGAGAGAAAGAGAGAGAGAGAGAGAGGATGGAGAGAGAGAGAGAGAGAATTGGGCGAAGGGGAAGGGGGAAGAGAAAGAGAGAGACACAGACATTCCAACAACGAAGCAAAGACAGGGAAATCACAGGATGCAAAAGGATACAGTAAACAAAAGTTTAAAAAAATAAAGCAATAGCCCTCAGGGATATACTTCATCCAAGTTACTTTTTTTTGGGGGGCAATGCAAGAATGGGGCATAATTATATCAGACAATTATTCAAGCCAAAGTGAATATTAAAAAAAAAAGAAGAAGCCAGTACTACCACTTGGAGATCATCAACTTTTAAATGAGTTTTAAAAGCACACTCAAATGTACATGACCAGGAAGTCAAGCAAAGTTTATACACATTAAATTAGTTGTTTGTGATACGAAAGCTTTGTTCTGGTATAAACTTAATCTTAAAAGAAGAAGAAGAAACAAGCGCGAAATCGCAATAGTTTGTGGCACGCGGTCTATTTTTACCACTCCAATCATGAGTTACCTCCCCTGGATTTTCAATAATTTTAATCTGTAAACCAGAATGTTATCTCTGCACCATTTCGTAACTTTTTATATCTTTTGGAAAACATTTAAAACTATGTATCCTACTTATACTCATCAAAAGAAGCACCGCATAATCGTCGTTTCTGTTGTAGTGTCTGTATTACGTATGTTTATTATTTTGTACGCTTTTAAAATACATCATTTTAAAGAGCGGCCTCAATTAATTTTGAAGTGTAGCCTCGATTTGAAGTGCGACAATTTTGTCAAAATGTGCGACAATTTTGGAACGACAGACCGACCGACAAAGTGAGTTATAGGTTTGTGGCTTGAGCCACAAACAAAAAGGGGGGTAGGATTTGGGCAAGTCACTCACCAGTTGATACAGCCTGTCCCTGTAGGTCTGCGTCATCTCTCGCACTTTGGCCAAAGCAGCTGCAACACAGAATGTCATAGCATATCGTCAGTGAAATTAAAAAACCTCATATCTCGATTTTTTTTTTTTTTTAGTTAGATACATAGTCAGCTCTCTAATTTTTCCCTCCACCTTCCACAAAAACCTTGTATCTCTAACGACTTTCTATCTGGGGTAAATGAGGTTGTGTAAATTGAAGAAAAACTCGTAAGTCCCAAATTCAGATCTACTTAAGGACAAAAAACTCGTATCTTCATTCTTTTCAAATATTTATTAAGAAAAGAAGTAATTTTAACAAAATGCAGGACTAAACTCGCAATGTCTTGAACAACATATTCATCATAGTTAATCAATTGTGGTAAACGCGGTTAATTTTTTTAAGTTTTTTTCTTTTTCTCAAAACTACCAAAATTGAGATACATGTACAGGTTTTTGAATTTCAATGACAATATAGAAAGTAGTTTGCAGGACATGAAGAATGGAAGGAAATCAATGTGTCTTTGTCTATGTCTTTGCATGTGAATTAGTTAAATGCAATTAGGCTTTATGGAAATTATTTGAATATACAGTACAAGATGTTTCCTCTCCATAAGATGTTTTATAGTTGTAACATATTATTTGGGACAAGGGGGAACTTTCTGTGCAAAAGAAAAAAAGAAAAAAAAACCCAAAGGCTTACCTTGACAATCGTCAGCATCAGGATGACTGGGAGGATAGAATTTGACTAGACCTGCACACACACACACACACACACACACACACACACAGTCTGTTTATCTATCTAATCAGCGAGTTGAGTTTCAACACAAAGTGCAAATAACAATTCATGCTTGCTTTATTTCACACAAAAACACTTGAAACCAATCCATTTTCAAAATTGCTGTATGTAGAAATTCAAAGACATTGACATTCTCAACACACCTAATGAAAATCTCTTTCCAAACACACACACGCACAAATGTATGTACACACACACTTACACACATAACCATCACCACCCCCCTACCCCAATTTACCCAGCCATCCACCCTTAAAGGTTCAAGGTCCCATAACCTGTTGGCCGTTGGGCCAGTGAAATAATCATTCACCGTGTTGAGGGCTTGGTATAAGAAGCAGGGACTAACCCACTCCTTCCACTCTCTCTACACCAGAGTACGCTATAGCTTACAACCTCGCACAGCCGTTCAACACTAGGCAGGTTTGCATCATTACATAAAAATTATTTTTAAAGTAATGCTTAAAGGTACAGTTTTGAAAATTAGTGCTATTATTTATAATAATAAAAGCTAACATCTGATATAATTCCAACGTAATTTTTTTTATTACAAGCCGATTAATGACGTTTTGTAAAAAAAAAAAAAGCATGACAAAGAGAGGCGTAGTGACTCGTTTTCATTCATTGCCATCCTTAAAATAGACTAGAAGTCATTTCATTGGTTGAAAACTATTAAGGGACCATAGAGAAACACTTTTATACCAGTTCGGGTTGCATGGGTTCGCTGAGTTGTGAAGTGTGAATGTTTAAACACCATGTACGCTATAGCGTACTTTCGTGCTGAACAGCTGTGAAGGGAAGCAATTGGCCAGTGCTGAGTGAGTTAACTTCCCCAACCAAAGGCTGGTACCCATTTACAACAGGCGGAGTGAGGGATATAGCAGTTGGGGCGTGTTCACATATACCTGGAAACCCAAGTGCATATCCTATCCACAAATAAAGTAAAAGAAAGTAAGAAATAGGCGAATGGGATATGCAAATGGATTTCTGTGTGTATGTGCACAATTCTTCATATTTCTTACTTGCATGTTGTTTTTTCTGCGGATAGCGGATGGGTTTCTGCACGGATTTTGCGCATATATGTGTACACAGCCTTATACATCTTCCCCTAGGACACAACACCTAACTAAGCAGGATTCAACACACACACACACACAACATACAGTATTTATATGGCGCTGAATCTTGATAGAAATCAAATCAAAGCGCACACACACGTTAGCATTCATAACACATTCAAACAAAAACGCAATACAAAGCGAACACACACGGATGACATAAATGGAATGCATCAGAAACAGACCTAATGGCAAGACAGAGAAGAAAAAGAGAGCGGAGCTTTAATGTCGAACAAACACACACACACCTGACCCTCAATCCTTCAGATTACAAGTCAGCGACCCTAACCACTCAGCCACGGTGCCCCCCACCTAACCACCCACACACACATACATGCTCCTTTCAACCTACGTTCCAAAATCATCTTGTAATGCAGGATGCGCTGGCCGGGCTTCAGGAAGAAGGTGTTGAGGGGCAGGTAGCAGACCTTCTGGGACTCGAACTCGCGGTACGCGTCCTCCAGCCCCTTGCTGGCCTTGACCCGCTGGTCCAACTCCAGCACCATGCCCTCTTGGACCGAGAACAGCTTCTGGTACAGCTGCACAGACAGGGAAGGTCACTCGGGGCATGCCGTGACCCTAATCTCTGCCTGAATATTTCATTTCCAGACCAGCTTTCAACCTAGCGTTCACTTCAAGATCATTTTATTTCTCACTGGACACTGATCGCTGCCTGGTCCTAAATCAAACTGCCTGAATTGTGGCTTCAGGCACCACCCACATACCCCCATGAATGTGTGTGACAGTTTGACCAGGAAACAGTGACAAGGCGCAATGAAGCAGTTCACCAGAGGAGATACATACCGCACCACTGTGTGTGCCAGTCAGTCGTGTCCGACAAGACAGCAGAGGAGGCGACTGCTATTTTAGGCCGCTAAGTTGGAATTTGTTTATTATTGAGTGGTCTTGCTGAGGGGACGTCCCCGCTATCTCAGCCATAAAGGCTAACCTTAGCTGGCCAAGCAGTTGCTCGGCGAATGGTCCGAACAGCATTCGCCGAACTGAAACGCTCGCCCTGAACTGATTTTTTCCAAAAATAGCCCAAGCACATGCTCGCCGAACAGCTAGTTCGGCCCGAAAGTTGTTTGCACTACGTGTTCTGGGAACAGGCGAAAAGAAAACTCTTCATACGTGATGGAAGAAAGTTATCAAGCTAAATGGAACTCTTCATACTTGAAGGAAAACATGTTGATACAAAACATGCCCTTCGATTTCTTTTCCGATTTTCTTTTACTTGCTTGTCGTCAGATGCTAGCCTAGTGCATGTGCCAGCAAATATGTAGTTTTGTCACCCCCGTCATGTTTACGACCTCAATATCAAAGTCGGCTTCTTTCAGTTTTATCAAAATAATGCTGGGCTGATACTATCCCTTTCGTAAAAAAAAAAGAAGACAAAAATGTTAATTCTTGATTAATGTTTTCAATAGATGCAAAAATTTGAGTGTGAGTGTGTGTGTGTGTGAGGGTATTTAATATACATGTTTGCAGAAGTATGTGCTTCGCTACGATGTTGGGGTCAAAGGTACACTTCCGCCCAGTTCAGGTTGGGTCAAATTAAAGGGTCAGCCACACGTCCACTAAAATCGCACGACTGTACGATACGATTCGATCATATGATTTTGATGCAGGAATCACAGTCGTGCGATTTTAGTGGACGTGTGGCTGGTCCTTTAGGAACAAACCTATTGTTCGGCGATCTGATTCGTTGCTTGCTCGGCGAGCAGAAAAAGAGCATGAAGTAGAGTCATTCTTTTCGGCTGAGTGCCTGTTCACCCGAAAGAGATTCAGCCAGCTAAGGTTGTGTGTTTCAGGACTTTAGGACAGCTGGTGTTGGAGAAGGTTTCCAAAGGGCACTCAACCCCCTTGCAGCATTAAGTGCTACTGAGAATGCCTCCTAGCTTGAGGGTCAGTCCTCCACGTGGGGTACTGGGGGTCTTTTGTAAAAATAGTTCCCCCACCTTCTGGAAGTTCTGTACTTGTAACTTCCTCTAATCTGCCACTCTCTTTGACTCTGCTTTTTCACTTTGCTTTCTATCATCTACTATCTTTCTGACTTATTGGCCCATTCTCCTGCCTTTTTTCAAAAACAAAATCTTCCAAATAAGTTTTCTCCTTTGAGCTCCTCCAAAATCGGAATGTGTTGGCTGTATGCAGCGGGGAGACCAGTGAAAACTAAAAACCAGACACATACGTACCTTACGCATTATGGCCATATGCAGAAGAAGGGAATGCAGAAGAAGAAGAAGACGACGACTAAAAAAGACTAAGTGGAATCATGATTTTCTATACCATAGAGCTGTAACTTTACTATGGGCCCTAACTTCACTTTGACATTAAATAATTTGTAAACTTTGACACTGATGATCTTTTAACTTTGTTAGGACCAGTTTTTCTAACTTTAACAAAGGGTCATTTAAAATTGACACCACATAATCAGTTAACTTTGACACTGAACAAATCAGTGATCTTCCACACTGGCTAAGTTGCTGTTATTAGATTCCAGACCTGTTTACCCCCTACACAAGTCTTGAGTAGTCTGGATAGCTAAAATGAGTAGCTTTGGTGTGAAATGAATAGATCTACTCATTAAACCATCAAACACTGTTCACTGAAAAATGAGTAGCAATCAAGAATTAAAGAGCATTACAGTGGAACCTCCCTTTTACAACCTCCCATTATAAGACTCCCTCCCACATAAGACCTACTTCTCGGAGACATTGCCCTTCTTTGTAAGTATTAAAAGTACCTCCCTTACAAGACCCCTCCCTTATAAGACCTAATTTTGGATGATTTTTGAAGGTCTTATAAGGGAGGTTCCACTGTATTATCAATTTTGAAAAGTAGTAGAGGTCCAAATTGAGTAGAAAACTACTCGAAAAGAGTAGAGCAAACAGGTCTGAGATTCTCACCTCTTGCATTCCCTCCAGGGCATGGAGCAGGAGATCTCCGATACGCTGACAGTCCCCGTTCATCTGAGACGGTGGTGACGACGATGATGAAGATGACCGGCCTTCCCTGTTGCACATAATCTGATGTTACAGATTTTTGCATCACCCAATGCTACAGATTTTCTACTGGTTTTCTTATGAAACGATTTGCATGACAGTCACACTCAAGGAAGACCATCAGTGCATAACACAGCAATTAACAAACTGATTAACATTTAACTCATTCAAGTCGTTCCAGCCATATATGTCCGGAATTAATAGATAGCTGTCAATTTGATGCATTTGCTTCAAGGGAAGTAAATATGTGTGCAC
Source organism: Phymorhynchus buccinoides (assembly GCA_017654935.2). Lineage (NCBI taxonomy): Eukaryota > Metazoa > Mollusca > Gastropoda > Neogastropoda > Raphitomidae > Phymorhynchus > Phymorhynchus buccinoides. Next base: position 81,926 of record JAGGCT020000766.1, on the reverse strand, counting down.
ACCCTATCTTGGTCATTTCTAAACTCGCTTCACTCCCTTAGACCACAATTTTGCCCCTGACTTTGCTTTTGTAGTGGTTTGTTGTGGGGGAATCAATCGGTGTAGAGTTTTTCTATATAAAGTCTATATACAAAAAAGTCTGATCTACCACTTCCCTATGTCTAAACCTGAAGTAAAAACCTGTAATCTTCTTTCATTTCTCCTTTTCTTTATGTATGTTTTGTTTGTGTGCATGGCTGGAGTGACTTGTGAGGTTTTTTTAATAATTCAAAATCGTTGCGATGCGAATGAGTTAAAGAATAAGGCTTGGAGAGGAAAATATAACAATAACAATAATAAACAGATATTTACATAGTGCTTTTTATCGAGCACAAAGTGCTTTACAATCGGCATTGAAACACTCACAGACAGACACATATGCACACTCTCACACACACCTGCTAGGAAGATCGGCCGTGGGTGCACGCACACTCACACATATATATAATATATATAATACAATAAACAAAGTTAAAGAACTCTTCATTTTAAAGGAATATAACTTCTATTAGGTCTTCCTATAACACCATAGGTAATGAATATGATCTAGACGTCTGAACATCAGCATTGTCTGTCCGTCTGTCTTTTTGTCTCAATTTCTGTCTTTCTGACTACGGCCGGTGTCTTTCAGCAGTGCGGTGTGGAAGTGGTAAATAGTATCTAGACGTCAGAACATCAGCACTGTCTGTCTGTCTGTCTTTCTTACTCTACGGCGTCAGCCTAAGGCCAATGTCTTTAAGCAGTGTGGTGTGGGAGTGGTTCACAGGGTCTAAGCGACGAAACATCAGCATTGTCTGTCTGTCTGTTAGTTTGTCAGTCTGTATTTCTCACTACAACATCAGCCTAAGGCCAATGTCTTTAAGCAGTGTGGTGTGGGAGTGGTTCACAGGGTCTAAGCAACGAAACATCAGCATTGTCTGTCTGTTAGTTTGTCAGTCTGTATTTCTCACTACAACATCAGCCTAAAGGCCAATGTCTTCAAACAGTGTGGTGTGGGAGTGGTTCACAGGGTCTAAGCGACGAAACATCAGCATTGTCTGTCTGTCTGTCTGTTAGTTTGTCAGTCTGTATTTCTCACTACAACATCAGCCTAAGGCCAATGTCTTTAAGCAGTGTGGTGTGGGAGTGGTTCACAGAGTCTAAGCGACGAAACATCAGCATTGTCTGTCTGTCTGTCTGTCTGTCAGTCTGTCTTTCTCACCATGAAGTCAGCCTATGGTCGATGTCTTTGAGCAGTGCGGTGTGGAAGTGGTACACAGGGTCTAAGTGACCAAACATCAGCACTGTCTTTCTGTCAGTCTGTCTTTCTCACCATGAAGTCAGCCTATGGTCGATGTCTTTCAGCAGTGCGGTGTGGAAGTGGTACACAGGGTCTAAGTGACCAAACATCAGCATTGTCTGTCTGTCTGTCTGTCTTTCTCACCATGAAGTCAGCCTGTGGTCGATGTCTTTGAGCAGTGCGGTGTGGAAGTGGAACACAGGGTCTAAGTGACCAAACATCAGCATTGTCTGTCTGTCTGTCTGTCTTTCTCACCATGAAGTCAGCCTATGGTCGATGTCTTTGAGCAGTGCGGTGTGGAAGTGGTACACAGGGTCTAAGTGACCAAACATCAGCATTGTCTGTCTGTCTGTCTGTCTGTCTGTCTGTTAGTCTGTCTTTCTCACCATGAAGTCAGCCTGTGGTCGATGTCTTTGAGCAGTGCGGTGTGGAAGTGGTACACAGGGTCTAAGTGACCAAACATCAGCTCTGTCAGAGAGCACACCACCTCTGGATCCCCACCCACCGCATTACGGAACCACTGAAGACACACACAAAAATCAGGTGCCCAGGAGGATCATTAGGGTCGTAACAAACTTTTACAAAGCAGGAAGAATATTCTCAACATTATCAGAAGCCTCATCTCTTTGAACATTAAAAGTCTAGAAAGCTCCAATATAGGAGCTCCAATAATAATCAGGGAAACAACTTGTTCTGTCAAAGGCAATCATTAAAAGCAAAAATCAATCAAAACATGTACAACATAGGAAAAAAACCGACATACCCAGATGCCTATACAGTAAACATTGCAAGTCAAAATTGAAGGGACTGTAATTTAATTTTGAGATAGCCAATATTTTGAGTTAAAAAGACTTTTCAACACAGAGATTATTAAACTGGGGCCCAAAAATGATTGTGAGTTATCCAGTGTTTTTGAGTTACCCGTTTTTGAGTTATCAGGATTCTACTGTATATTTATTCGAAGCAATTTATTTTTACACCATTAAATTTAAACCAAAAAAACATGGAAAGGAGAGGCAAACAAACAGTGAAAATGGACAACACATTACATCATTTGTTAGTTAGCTACCTATTCTATCCCCAAAAAGACAAATGTACAAAGAAAAGAGATAGATGACTGTACAGGAAACAACTGAGAATGGGAGAAGCAGAATATAAGGGCAATGATGGAGACAGCTAATGAGCCTCAAAGAAAGAAAGAAAGAATGGGAAAATGAGATAAAGAAAGAAAGACAGACAGACAGACAAACATAAAGACAGAAAGAAGGAAGGAAAGAAAGGAGGAAAGAGAAGCCACTGACCAGACACAAGACTTCCAGGTCTTTCTTGTAAGTTCTTTCTGTCATCAGCAGCTCTTTCACAATGTAGTAGGCTGTGTCCGACGGTCGGCGCTAAACGACAATGGAAATAAATACTCAATATTGGCTGTGATAAGTTCCACATCAGCTGAGGAACCGTAGAAGCATTCAAATTGACCCCGTAGTAAATGCTGATGGATGTAATAGCTTTCCTGGCCCCTGTTCTTGCCACTTATCTAGCTATCAAGGAGCCTTTCTTGACCATAGGAAAGCGTGTGCGCGTGCGTGTGTGTGAAAATGATAGAATTTGTAGGGAGAGAAAGATTGAGTGAGAGAGAATTTGGGAATGAAAGATGGAAATATGTTATAATATTAAGAATTTGTATTGGATAATGTATTGCAATGATATTTCCCCATCCCCCCCCCTTTTTTGTTTGTTGTCCTTATTTATAATGTTAAGCTACATTTTGTTCTTTGCTATGAAAATGACGCTTTTCCCCATGTCATAAGAACTTTTTGTTAATGACATTAATTAAACAGTCAAAGCGTCAAGCGTCACCTTGTTCTTTCTCCTGGAGTCATCATCCACATCCAGGCCCGCAGACAGACTGCTGATGTTGCCGGGGAATCCCCCGATGCTGGATGACGAAATGTTACCCGCCGACTGAGCCCCCGACACGCTCAGAAAACCCTGCCCCTCCTCCTTCTCCTCTTCTTCTTCTCCCTCCTCTTCTCTCTTTCCAGTCTCTTCCCCTTCTTCGTTTTCCTGAGGGGGTGGGGGTGGGGGAGGGGGCAGGTCGTCGAAGTTGTCTTCCTTGTAGAGGTAGACATCAATGGGGGCTGCTTCGCTGGCGCTGCGTATCAAGCTGGGAACAGAAACGAAATTGCGATGTTCATAAGACTGCCTGATTCAGTCTTAGGCAGTTAGCTATGTGATAACAGTTGCACGACAACCCCAGAATCGGTCTTTATTTACTATCAAAAGCTAGGAAATCCTAAGAGATCCAAGATCGTTGCTGGTGTCATTTATTAAAATTGCTTTCAAGTCCTCGTGTGAGTTAGAATATTTTACTTTTTCTCATAACTGCGCAATATGCATTCATAGTTTTCATAGTTTTTGTTTGTGCACTCTAAACAAACAAACAACAACAAAAATACCAATTGATAACCACAATCAATTAATAACAACAGCCCACCCGTGACAGGTCTGAAACAGTCCATCTAAATCTGGGCCAACTGTGTAAGAACTTGACACACAAAAAGAAGGGGGAGGGGGGGGGGGTTAATACATTATCTACATTGCTGTTCTTAGCATGATTTGCTTCCCTTTGACTGTCAAATGCTATATGGGATGGGATTTTGCAACAATCTTTGTCCTTCTGTAATTAGTCACAATTGAAATTTTTTGTTTTTACCAATATGCAAAATGTTAACCTTTGTTATTGAAACAACTTTTGACAGGGGTTCAGGACTTTGTGAAAATGAGGCATCAAAACAACAACAAAAAACCCACAATGCATATGATCATGATGACGTCACCCTTCCTGCCATTGGAGAAAGGTGGCAGAGTGGTTATGACGTTCGCCTGCCAAATGTAATGCGTGACTGCAACGCAAGTGACCCGGGTTCGAATCCCGGCCTCACCCTTTCTTTCCAGTTCGACAGGAAAATCGAACTGAACGTCCAGTCCTTCGGATGGGGACTTAAAGCTAGCCTGACCCATGCGCTTTACGCATGTGAAAATCCCACGGCAGTTGAAAGTCGGTAAGAGCAGGAAGAAATCCTGCTGCCTGGTATGGCCAAATTCATAGTTAGGTTTTCCAAGTGTATCCACACACCCTCCTCACCCTGTGCCCCCCCCCCCCCTCCCCATTTAAAAAAAAAATTGGGTAGGCGCTGCACTTGCTGCAACGCGCTATCCAGGTGAGAGCAGCCCGGATTTCACAGAGATAAGTCTATGTGACTAGAATATACCAAAAACCAAAATACCAATACCAGACTGTCATAATCATCAGTGTCATGATCACTGCCCTACCTCCTCCTGTTGGGCGACTGCAGCCCGTTATGTTCGGCCGCCCCCGCGTTTTCCTCCACCGTTTCGGGAATGTTCTCCACCTCGTCCGTCCGTGACAAGTGGCTGTCGCCCACCGGAGGACGCTGCTCCTCGGAGCCGAACACGGGCTCCGACAGCTTCCTGTCGGCCGCAGACAGCCCCGGGCTGAGAAGGGCCATGGGGGGAGGAAGAGGAGGCGGGGGAGAAGGGGGTGGGGTGGTCTCATGCTCATGGTCTACCTCGTCCACATGGTTTGCCTCTCTTGGCTCTGTTTGAGATAGATGGTGGAGAAAGAGAAGGATTAAGTTTTTGGGGGTGAAATTTATGAGACTATTTTGATGGCTACATTCCAAAAGCTCATGATCCACTTGATTGGACTCTTGCTCTGTTTTGAGGAAATGGGAGAGAGAGGGGGCAGGGGAGGGAGGGAGGGAGAGAGGGGGGGGGGGGGAGAGAGACTTCAGATACTTTATTTTACAAGGATAAGAATTTAGGCTGGGCCTATTCTTCCATTGTGTCATTGGGGGGGGGGGGGGAGAGAGAGAGAGAGAGAGGGGGGGGGGGGCTTAAAAGAAATGGTGGTTAAATTTTGGTGAAGGTTTATGAGATGATTTTGAAGGTCAAATTCCAAAGAAAAATGTACCATCAGTCATAGTTATAATGTAAAATGCTAAGAGAATACAGTTGTCCGAAAGTTATTGAGTAGGTGTCAGGGTGTTAGCGTGGGGTGAGAGAGAGAGAGAGAGAGAGAGAGAGAGAGAGAGAGAGAGAGAGAGAGAGAGAGAGAGAGAGAGAGAGAGAGAGAGTGCATGAATGTGTGTGTGTGTGTGTGTGTGTGTGTGTGCATCAGTGTGTGTGTGTGTGTGTGTGTATGTGTGTGCATGTGCGTGTATAGGATTGTGTGCAAGCACCATCAGAATTAGATGCAGATGTGTGCCCAAATAAAAATATAAATTATGAACAAATTGTTAGAAAAGAAAAGCACAAAATTGACTACATGTTAGTAAAATAGAAGACATATACACACACACAAAAAAAGTATAAAATATCCTGGATTGATAAAAGACAAAAAACATAAGCACCAACAACAGAAATAATGACAAATAAGCACACATAATGCATCAATACCAATGCATAAATAAATAGATCCAAATATTTACATCAATCGCTAAAAGGAACAAGCATCAACACAAAATGAGTCTAACAAAACCAAAACCATTCTTTTGAACATTTACAAACAAACACATAGCAAATATTCCAAAGAAACCAGGGACCAACACCATGCCCACCAATATCCAGTACTACCAATTCTTATTGATGATAAGTAGTACCAAAAAACCCCACACACAGAGAATCCAAAGACGCACACACATGCTGGATCATATATCACTGTGCACAAAAGAAAGAGACTTAAGTCAAAACACGTCACTTCACGTGAGGAATGGAAAACTCAATATTTCGGTCATTTCAGGTCAAATTGTGTCATTTTCTTTCAATTAGGTCAGGTCAGGCTTTTAGGGCAGCCAGGCCTTGCGGCCTCTTGTTAATGTGCCCTTTCTTTTGTTTGTTTGTTTGATGATTTTGTTTTGCAATTTGATTGGCATAACTGTGACGCTTTTTGAGCAATCATTGGTGCATTAATCATAATTGAATTAGCGTCATTATTAGTATTTTATCTTTGCAAACTGCTTTTTAGAACTTTGTCAGACGAGGCAGCTTGTCTCGATCAACTGGTAAGTCAACACATCGAAGTTGACCAATTTTGACTAAACATCTGTATGGCTTGCGCACGGCGATATGTTCTATTCACACCGATTAAAAACCAGAAGCAGCTGCACAGAGACATTATCAAGCTCAGAGAAGGATACAAAGACTTAAAGGACTTGGTTTTCTTGCCATTTGTTTTCACAACTGCAAGGAGAACTATCAGGGCAGAGTATGAAATGAAGTAAACAAACAAAAATGTATTTTGCAGGTGAAGGGACACAACTGTCATAATGGATGGGGAAGACAGGGTGAAAAGCTTAAAAAAATTCCCGACATTACAACATTTTCTCAGAGTATTCTTTCACTAATAACAAGCCAACTGACTTGCTCATCTTTTAGCTTTTAGTCTACCTAAATTAGTTTTGTCTTGATGACTCACCTTTTGCCGTCTCTTCTTCGCCTTTTCCATGAGTCACCGTCCATTGAGTACTCTACTTACCGTTTTCAGTGACTCCAGTGACCATATCACTGGAAAGAAATTTAGCATCACCGTCCAAACTCCATTGACAAGAAAGCAATGATCATCCTCTTAATTTAAATTAAAGAACAATCATTCTTTAATCACAGAAAAAAATCTTTCAAAAATACAATTTACCAACCATCGATAACAGACCATTTATCTTCATCCATCAGAAAAATCAGCTGAGAAAGGAGAGCTCTGAGAATGTGATCAATGAGAGAATGCAGAGTTATAGTGTCTTCCTGGAGCATGATGCGACATTTCCAATAATGCTAGACTTTTGCACTTATCTGACCTACCATCCTCTCTCTCTCTCTCTCTCTGTGACCTTTTTTGGTAATGACAATAAAATGTTCAGCGTTCAGCGTTCTCTCTCTCTCTCTGACCTTTTTTGGTAATGACAATAAAATGTTCAGCGTTCAGCGTTCTCTCTCTCTCTCTGACCTTTTTTGGTAATGACAATAAAATGTTCAGCGTTCAGCGTTCTCTCTCTCTCTCTCTCTCTGACCTTTTTTGGTAATGACAATAAAATGTTTAGCGTTCAGCGTTCTCTCTCTCTCTCTGTTCTGTCTCTTTCTATCTCTCCCAATTAATCAAGGTAATTGAGCTTAAACAATAGCTCACATTCACTGAGACATTGCCCTTCTTTGTAAGTATTAAAATTACCTCCCTTATAAGACCCCTCCCTTATAAGACCCCTCCCTTATAAGACCTCCCATTATAAGACTCCCTCCCGCATAAGACATACTTCTCTGAGACATTGCCCTTCTTTGTAAGCATTAAAATTACCTCCCTTATAAGACCCCTCCCTTATAAGACCCCTCCCTTATAAGACCTCATTTTGGGTGATTGCTTTAAAGTCTTATACGGGAGGTTCCACTGTACTACTTTTTTATAATTCTCTTTATTGTTCGTAAATGTTTACTTTTCATCTTTTTTAGCGGCCTGAAGAAAACAAATGTCCAACAGGCAACGCCCACATCGATAGTCATCAATACCCTACTTTTGTTTGCTCCGCTTCCTTTGTCCTATACTTCTTGGAAAGATGGAAATAAGGACAGAAAGACAGATAAAGAAAAGAAAAGTGAAAAAACGACTGTCTGAAGAGACGGGGGGGAAAAGGCAGAAGGAGAAATTAGCCAATCATATGGGGGGAGGGAGGGAGAGAGAGAGAGAGAGAGAGAGAGAGAGAGAGAGAGAGAGAGAGAGAGAGAGAGAGAGAGAGAGAGAGAGAGAGAGAGAGAGAGAGAGAGAGAGAGAGAGAGAGAGAGCAACTGATGTACTGTTTATTAACTTATAATATATCTTTTAAATTGCATAGTCTATTTGTAGAATTCTGAAGTAGTGTCACAATTGTCTTTTCAATAGTGCACATGCACATGCAGACGCGCTTGGGCGCACGCGCGCACACACACGCGCACACACACACAACTAAGGACAACATTTATAGAAGGCATATTGAATACACATTACTTTTACTGTTTGCAACTCCTCAACACCCCCCCCCCCCTCTCTCTATCCCCTTCCTCTTTTCTTTCCTTGAAGCATCCTATTAAACTTATTTTTTTATTTTCAAGAAGAAAAAGAAAGCACATTGGTCATGTTGGGATAAAATGAAAAACCAAAAGAACATAATGTATCCGGTTATGGCTACAGACAGTGCAGTTTCCAAGGCTGACCCCAAAACAACAGCAACATGGTAATCACACAGAAATATTCCCAGTAGCCTACAGAAAGGGAAAAACACTGCCAAAATAATTATTGCCCAATTTCATCATGATCGGTCCAGTAGTTTAACACTCAGTGCACGCTGATACAGGCCTGCCAAGCCTGGGAAATGGAAAGGGGAAAGCAGTACTGGTCCCAACAATTAACTGGGCATACATCCAGTGGTAGATGCACTAGGTCCAGAATCGCTGTGACAATGGAAAAGTGATAGGTTAAACTGTCCTGAAACCAACAAAAATCAATAGGACAAAATGTGCTGGCTACTGCAGAAATCAGTTCCACTTATAACAGGGAAAAGAAGAAGGGTTAAATGTTGCTATCACGAGCAGTGAGGCAAATGAGGCCACAGAGCTGCACCAGATCGTCTATATATCATCAGGGAACTTCAAAAACCTCGTATCTCAATTTTGGTAGTTTTGAGAAAAATGAAATTTTTTATAAAATTAACCATGTTGACCACAATTGATTAACTATGATGAATATGTTGTTCAAGACATTGCGAGTTTAGTCCTGCATTTTGTGAAAACTACTTTTAAAAATAATAATTTACACTTGAAAAGAATGAAGATACGAGTTCTGAATTTGGGACTTACGAGTTTTTCTTCTATTTTCACAACCTCATTTACCCCAGATAGAAAGTCGTTAGAGATACGAGCTTTTGGTGGAAGGTGGCGGGAAAAATGAGAGAGCTGACTATGTATCTAACTCAAAACCTCTAAAAAATCGAGATACGAGGTTTTTAAATTTCACCGACGATATGCCAGCTGTGGCTTTAGCCCACCAGTGTTGACCTTCAACAGGA